>PVKC010037375.1:0-13135 GCA_004027635.1 Crocidura indochinensis
TTTTTTTTTTGGTTTTTGGGTCACACCCAGCAGTGCTCAGGGGTTACTCCTGGCTCTATGCTCAGAAATCGATCCTGGAAGGCTCTGGGGACCATATGGGATGCCGGGATTTGAACCACCATCCTTCTGTGTCTAAGGCAAACGCCTTACCGCTGTGCTATCTCTCTGGCCCCCGAGTGTGATGCTCTTTAAATAAAGATGTGTGCCCCTACACATTTAGGTGCTCCCGAACATGCATCTAAATATATAAACTATAATGAGCCCATCTTTGATTCACCATTTGCAATACTTTCTGCGTTGTGCATGGTAGATGTACACACTGGGCTGCACAGGAACTGGGAGATCTAAGTTGGGTGATTTGGGTGGGGGAAAGAACTGGAGGGGCCTGGATGCTGACCCATAGCTGTGAAGGAGAGAAAAGTCTGGACACACTGCTCTGGGTGCTATATGCAGCGGCAGCCACACTTGCTCCTTCTCCTTCCATCAATCAGCTTACATGGCCCTGAGTCACCTTCAAGGTTCCCTTCCCTCCAGGGAGCAAATGACCCTGTGTCAGAGCACAGGTCTCTCAAACAGAGCTGGGTGTCTGTTCCCCCGTCACCATCCCATTCTTATCTGTAACCCTGGTGCAGGACAAACCTGTATTTCTTTCTCCCTCCCCCTACCCAAATCAGTCTGGTAATCTTTTTTTTCTTTTTGTTTTTCGGGGCCACACCCGTTTGATGCTCAGGGGTTACTACTGGCTAAGCGCTCAGAAATTGCCCCTGGTTTGGGGGAACCATATGGGACGCTGGGGGATCGAACCGCACTCGAGAACTTTCCTTGGCTAGCGCTTGCAAGGCAGACACCTTACCTCTAGCACCACCTTGCCGGCCCCTCAGTCTGGTAATCTTATTTTCACAGTCTTGCAAAGTTCTGAAACTCTTAACTGGCACTAGCAGTGGTGGGACCAGCAATCAAACATGGGGAGGTGGTGGCTGGAAATCCTAAGTGCAAATATCACCTTCTTTGGGATACATGTTGGTATCACCTCAATTCCTCACCAGGACACTCAGATGGTCTTTACTTATTATGACATGATGCTTGTGAAAGGAAGATATTGTTTTTCTAAAAATAAAAACCCCAAAAACTGTTTGCACAAATAATCATGCAGAAATTGTGTCATTTTGCATGTAATGATCTAGGCATACATGTGGAAAATAAATTGGTTAGTTGTTTATTAGCATGATATGTAAATGTTTGTTCAGGATAAATTGTTCCACCATTGAAGAAACATGAGCTTCTAATAATAGATTTCATTTTTCTATTTCAAAAGGATGCCATAAGGCTTAGTCAACCTTTCTGCCAACTGCCACTATTAGACCTTGACCCAATCAACTGATCGTCCCCTACACATGTTGATCAGAAAAGAAAATGCTGCTTCAGAATTAGCTGATTGTTTCATTTTCTGCTATGGCACTAGATAATGCTTAATCCTTAGCCGCAATCTAAAATCTTATTTCAAAGCCAGGGATATTTATTGCAACTCAGAAGAAATATTGATCTTGGCTTTATCTTCACCAGTATTTATTCCCTCTGGTAAATAAATTTCAGTATCTACTAGGGCAAAGTCACTGTCTATTTGTTATAAGCCTCGGACAACTCATTTCATCCCACCCCACAGAGCCACCACAGCTCAGTTGAAATTGTGAGTCCCCAGCTGCCTTCCTTCGGGGAGAGAGTGGCAGAGCTTGACTTTCAGCAGCTTTTCTTCTGATGGCTGAGAAAGTTGTGATTCCAAAGGTCAGTGTCAGGGTGTCACCTTGCGCTGTATTGCACAAGTCATTGCTGCAGGGGCAAAGGCGACACAGTGGGAGTGCTGTGCATAAGGCAAACCGATGAGTCTGGATAAATGAAAATCAATCCACCCAAAAAGGGCCTCTTGCATTCCATTGATTCCAGCCCTGTGGGTAATGCACAGCGGGACATGAAGTGGTGAGAGGGAGGCCAAAATCCCGCCTGCATATTCAGTTTCAACCATCCCTTCACCACAGACATTCAGAAACATGCCCAATGCAGCCATGGAGCTTCAGCACACATCCTGAGACTCTTTAGATCAAGTGGCACTACAGAAAGCCTTATAACAGGGATACCAGAGGTTAGGTGATCCCTAGCATCACCCAATTCCTGCTTGTAGTGACCCCTGAACACTGCTGGTGGTCCCCCTCCCCATGCAAACAAATTAACAAGCAGCCCAAATGGATGAATCCTATTTGAGGAGATAGAGCAATAGAACTAACTACTTGTGGGTTAAGTGCATGAGTTTGGGAATAGCTGCAGGCTTCAGAGCAGGAGCTCAGAGACTCAAAGTCCCACCCCTTCCATCCTTTCCCTTCTCTTTCTCTTCCCCTTCTTTTTCCTTCCCTCCTCATCACTTCCCCCAACTCTCCCTCTTCCCTTGCCTCCTTCCTCCTCTCCTTCCACTTCCTTCCCTTCCTCCTTCTCTAGGACTGCCCCCAGTGGTGCTCAGGGACCATGTGGTGCCAAGAATGGAAGTACTCAGGATACAATCTTTCCTTATACTAACTTCTGGCTGAAACTAAGTAGCTGTTATTCATTTTGTTTTGGATGGCCGAGTTAGCCTTTCAGCATCTGAGGCCCTGTCCTATGATTTTTCAAAAGGTCTCCTTGAACAGGTGTTACCTACAATTCAAGCAGGACCCCAGGACCTGCAGGAGTGTGTGTACTGGGTGAACTCTACCACCAATCCATCATCACTCCCCAACAAGGAAAGAATTTCAGTCCGACCCTCTGTTGGCCATCACCCAAAGCTTCTGTTGTTCCAGCTTCAGACATGGTCACATGTCTTCACAGCTCTGGAGGCATTTATCCTTTCATTTATGCTTGTTTTGATTTGGGGGCTTATTCTGCTCTGTACTCAGGAATCACCCTTGGTGGGGCTGGGGGATTGATGCTATGTGGTGCTGGGATCAAACTTGGATCTGGCAAAGGGACAGAGAACAGAGGCTGCCTTTGTTCTTCCGCCGACAGAAACATTTTCTTTCATGTTTTCATCAGCTCAGTTCTTACTCTGATCTTTAAGGGTCACAACCTTGCCCCAAGGCTGGATTTGAAGCTGCATAAACTGAATCCTGCATAGCTATGCCCCAGGCACCCTCACATTTCAGGAGAACCAGCTATATAGCTGGAGAGTTAAAGGTCTCTCTCAGAGGATGGCCTGTGTGTTCACATCTGCTGTGTCTTTATCTGGACACTTGGCTCTGTAGTCAAAGAGAAGCCCCAGCTGCCACTGTGAAACCTCACCTGTGGGTGATTTCAACTCATGACTTCATCAGGCTAAAATCTAGGGGCACACTGGGTTCTATGTGCTGACTTCCTGTTGGCAGAGAAGATGCTCCTGCCGTAATAGGCCCATTTAAATGCATCACTGTTAAAACAAACTCTTAAACGATTTCCTGCGTGTCCCCGCATTCATCACGCTGACTAGCATGACATCAATTTTTCATAAAATACTAGAGAACCACAAGGGAGGTGATTGAAGGAGGGGCTGTGTGTTATGGTTCTGGTTTAGAAGCTTGAACCTAAAATGTGCATTTTGCAGGGTAATTCACTAACTGCTCACAGAAAAAGAGCAAGTGGTCACAGCTCCTTAGGGCCTCCACAGCTCTAGCTCATCTCTTTTCTCTCTCTCTCTCTCTCTCTCTCTCTCTCTCTCTCTCTCTCTCTCTCTCTCTCTCTCTCTCTCTCTCTCTCTCTCTCTCTCTCTCTCTCTCTCTCCCTCTTTTCCTCACACCCCAGTGAGCAGGGAGAGAATGAGCTGGCCTCAAGTCTGTGCACTATGCATGCACACCTCACTACACACACCACCCTCTCTCTCTCTCTCTCTCTCTCTCTCTCTCACACACACACACACACACACACACACACACTCACACCCTGGCTGGGGCTTTAGACATGGCATAGCTTGGGTGGGTTGTAATGTGACTCCTGCAGCTGTGTGCTACTGTGGGAAAGGGAAAAAGGCTATGGAACAAAGTAGTTAATTTTTTAAAATTTATCTTATATTAATATAGTTTAGGAAAAGGGTTATGATAGTGGTCAAGTTTCTGGTAGTGTTGTACAAAGTCATGGCATGCACACTCACACTAAAGCATGCTTGATCAGGCCACCCCCACCCTGTTCCTATGCCACCTCTTCTCCAAGGCTCCTCCTGCCAAATATTCCCCCATTATAAGCTGATTATCTGTTGCAGTGCTACTGCTGTTACCTCCCTTAGCTCTCTATCCATGGGCACCAAATCCATATCTCCCATCAAGAGGAGAGGGACAGGTGAGAATGATCTCTCATGTGTAAAATATGAAAAAACAGAGTGAGGAAATAACAAATGGCCAAAGACTATGAAACCTGAGAACTGACCTCAGAACTGAGCTGACAGTGGGGAAGAGACAATGGGGTGCTAGGGTTGGGGGCCTGGATAGAGGGAAGCAGACACTCTTGTGGAGGGTATGATAATGGAACATTTTATGCATAAACCCACCATGAGTGGAATTATTAAGTAGGTGGCAAAATAAAAGGGGGAACTAATTTAAAAAGTCCAAGTTTAGAGCCTATTATAACATATGCACATTAAAAACAGTGTAAACTACAAAGTAAATTCCTGTTTAGAAAAAGATTTTCTAGAATATCCAGTTGCCTACTAAAAATACCTTTCAATCAATAATAAAAAAAGAGCTAAATCAAAATTATTCCTCAAACTTCAGAAATTCGACTTCTCTTCTAGCCCATACTCTCCCTCTCGTTGTCTCTGTCTCTTTGCTTGCTTATTCCCATTCTGGAGCTGCCTGTGTTCTCTCTTGAACACACATTTCTCCCATTCATCCACATCTTTCTAAATAATCTCAAATCATCTTGCAAAAATGTTTTTGAAATACAATTTAAAAATAGTGATTTGTTGTTTTGGGGCCATATCCGGTGATGTCTACTCTTGGTTCTGCACTCAGGAATCATTCCTGTGGTGTGCAGAGAACCATATGGGACAACAGGGATTGAATTCAGGTCAACTGCATGTAAGGCAGGCACCCTACTTGCTGTACTATCATTCTGGTTCCTAAATTTTTTAAAAAATATCTTGCTTCACACACACAAATTCAGAAATTTTCAACATCCATTTTAGCTCCCATTCTAAACTCTTTTTTAAAGCCAGTGCTAAGTATGGACCCTTTTCAGTTTTAATTTGCAATGGAAGGTCTTTATTTTAAGCCCCTTCTGTTCACTTTCCAATTCTAATTAACAATTTGTACACTTGAGAAATACAGCCTGGCTTATTTTAAGACTAATTTTTTCCTTGTGTCCTACTTAATTTGGACTCAGCCTGAGAAATTAGAGATAGCAGCTGGTAATTACTGAAGCACAGGTTTAAAAATGCTTAGGCCTGCAAACCATTTCATATCTTCTATAACATATATTCTTTTTTCTCTTTTTGTTTCTTTTGGGCCACACCCAACTATGCCCAGAGTTTACTCCTGGCAGGCTCAGGGGACCATATGTAGTACCAAGGATCAAACCTGGGTTGGCTGTGTGCTAGGCAAGTGCCAGGTCCTCTGCACTATTGCCCTAGATCCAACATCCATTCTTTTTTTTTTTTTTTTTTTTTTTGGTTTTTGGGTCACACCCGGCAGTGCTCAGGGGTTACTCCTGGCTCCATGCTCAGAAATTGCTCCTGGCAGGCACGGGGGACCATATGGGGCACCGGGATTGGAACCGATGACCTTTTGCATGAAAGGCAAATGCCTTACCTCCATGCTATCTCCCGGGCCCCCAACATCCATTCTTTTACCACGAAGTCTGGCTCCATATAGAGAATTACTGCAGTACAACTGATCTGTATGTGCTTGCCTTTCGTATTATGGAATATTTCATGAGATGATTGATACCAAAGGAAAATATGTCAGCACAGGTAAAAGGGAGTGAAGATATAGACCTATATTGTGTTGCTTTCCTAAGTTTCCATTTATTTTTTTGGGGGGGGGGAGGTGTCACACCCAGCAACACTCAGGGATTACTCCTGGCTCTCCGCTCAGAAATTGCTCCTGGCAGGCTTGGGGAACCATTTGGGATGCCGGGATTTGAACCACCGACCTTCTGCATGCAAGGCAAATGCCCTACCTCCATGCTATCTCTCCGGCCCCTAAGTTTCCATTTATAATTGTTTCTTTGCACTTTGTTAGGTAGGATGGAGGGAAAGTCACCTTCTGAATAACCTCAGTGCCTCAGAAAAATCAAGTATCTTGGAATCCACTTAACTAAAGAGGTGGAAGATCTATAATAAACTACAAAATACTGCTTCAAGAAATTAAAGAGAAAAAAAAAGAAATTAAAGAGGACACAAGGAAATGGAAACACATACCCTGCTCATGAATTGGGAGATTTAACAAATTAAAATGGCAATACTTCCCAAAACATTGTACAGATTTAATGCAATCCCTACAAAGATACCCACAACATTTTTTTCAAAGAAATAGATCTATTAAAATACATATGGAAAATTAATCTCCATGAAAAGCTAAAGCAGTCTTTGGGAAATAGAAGATGGAAGGCATTACTTTTCTCCACTTCAAACTGTACTAGAAAGCAGTAGTAAAACAGCAAGGTATTGGAATAAATACAGACACTCATATTGATGGAGTATACTTGAATATCTTTAGACTGGCTTTGATAAAAAGGCAATAAATATGAGGTGGAGCAAGGAAAACCTCTTTAATAAGTGGTGTTGGTCAGATACATTAAAAAAAGTGAACTCATGGGGCCCGGGAGATAGCATGGAGGTAAGGCGTTTGCCTTTCATGCAAAAGGTCATCGGTTCGAATCCTAGTGCCCCATATGGTCCCCCGTGCCTGCCGGGAGCAATTTCTGAGCATTGGAGCCAGGAGTAACCCCTGAGCACTGCCGGGTGTGACCCAAAAACCAAAAAAAAATAAAATAAAATAAAATAAAAAGTGAACTCACTTCTCCCTTTAATGCCATGCACAAAAATCAAATCAAAACAAATTAAAGACCTTGATATCAGACCTGAAACCATGAGGTACATAAAGAAAAACATAGGCAAAATTCCCCATAACATTGAACCTAAAGGCATCTTTAAAGATATAACACCACTGACCAAGAAAGTGGAAGCAAATATAAACAAAGAAACAACATTAAACTGTGTAAGTTCTGCACCCCAAAGGAAATGGTGATCAGAATACAAAGACTCTCCATGGAATGGGAGAAATTATTCTCCCAATACCCATCTGATAAGGGGTTAATATCTGAGACATATAAGGCACTAGTAGAGCTTAACAAGAAAATATAAACCCTATCCAAAAAAATGGGAAGAAGAGATAAACAGAAACTTCCTCAAAGAAGAAATACAGATGGCCAAAAGGCACATTAAAAAAAAATGCCCCACATCATTAATCATCAGGAAAATGCAAATCACACTACAGAGATGGGTACACATCACAACAAATAAGAACAACAAAACAAAATGGATATTTCTCAAAAAAAAAACCCTAGAAATTGACATTCATATAATCCAGCAATACTGCTTCTAGGAATATACCCTAGGGGCCCCAAAACACAATACAGAAAAGCCCTCTGCACCCCTGTGTTCATTGCAGCACTATTCATAATAGCCAGAATCTGAATACAATCCAAGTGTCCAAGAACAGATGAGTGTCTAAAGAAATTGTGGTACACAATGGAATACTGTGCAGATGTTAGGAAAAATAAAGTTATGAAATTGGCTTATACATGAATGGATAATATGCTGAGCAAAATGAGTTAGAGGGAGAGGGATAGACAAAATGATCACACTCATTTTAGAATATAAAATATAGTACAGTAATAACATTCAGAGACAATAAAGATGAAGGCCAGGAGGCCAATCCATGATAGGAAGCTTGCCACAAATAGTGGGAAAGTGCAATTTGAGCAGAAACAGGACCACTAGGACAATGATAGTTGAAAATGATCACTCTGGAAAAGAACTGAACGCTGAAAGGAGATAAATTGATATGCATGAAAAAAAAAAGTAAAAAAGGGGGTCAGAGTCATAGTGCAGTGGTAGAGTATTTGCCTTGCTCAAGGCTAACCCAGGATGAGCCTCAGTTCGATCCTCAGCATCCTATATGGTCCCCCACGCCAGGAGCGATTTCTGAGCACATAGCCAGGAGTAACCCCTAAGTGTTACTGGGTGTGACCCCATAGCCAGGAGTAACCGCTAAGTGTTACTGGGTATTGCCCCCAAAAGTAAAATTGATTTTCATAATAGATATTCCTTCAGTAACAATATTGCAAACCACAGTGTCTAAAAAATAAAATAAAGATATATATATATATATATAGAAAGAGAGAGAGAGAGAAAGAGAAAGAGAGAGAATATGTCTGCCATAGAGGCAGGATAGGGAGAGGGTAGGGGGAGGTCAGGAAGAAAACTGGGGACACTGGTGGCAGGGGATGTGCACTAGTGAAGGTATTATACATTGTATGACTGAAACTCAATCATGAACAACTTTATAACTGTGTGTCTCATGGTGATTCAATTAAAGAATCTATATATTAAAAACTATACTTTTTTTTTTTTGGTTTTTGGGTCACACCCGGCAGTGTTCAGGGGTTACTTCTGGCTCCATGCTCAGAAATTGCTCCTGGCAGGCACGGGGGACCATATGGGGCACCGGGATTCGAACCAATGACCTTTTACATGAAAGGCAAACGCCTTACCTCCATGCTATCTCCCGGGCCCCATAAAACTATACTTTTTTTTTAAAACTACACTTTTTAACATAAATATCAATGACCTTACTTTTGTCCCAATGGTTAGATCTAGTTAATATCCATCATCTGGTCATCTCACTCCCTGGAATCTAAGCCCATCTTCAATCCAGATGTGAGAAAGAACATCCAAATGTGCAGCTGGAAAAACAGCAGGTGAGGACCAGGAGGATATTGCTGAATTGCCAATACTGATAAGATTTTTGAGCAGCTCGTTTATACTATTTATCATTTTATCAGCAAAACAATGTCATGAAAGGTGGAGAAATAAACACTAAACACACACAATGGGAGACGAGGCACATTTACAGAGGAGGAACTGTTGTCTTTAATACGCGTTGTTTTTAAAGCTGCCAGTGGCTAAAAGAAGGGAAATCTAATTGTTGTGGATTTATTGTTCTTAAATTTCAGTCTAATGGAGGAGCAACTGGCAGAGGAGTATTTCCTGCAGTGACCTCAGAGAGAGAGAGAGAGAAAGAGAGAGAGAGAGTGAGAGAGAAAAGGAGAGAGAGAGAGAAAGAGAGAGAGTGAGAGAGAGAAAAGGAGAGAGAGAGAGAGAGAGAGAGAGAGAGAGAGAGAGAGAGAGAGAGAGAGAGAGAGAGAGAAGTCTCTCCCCTGGCTGTGAATGAGCAAGTCACATTTTTATTTTACATTCTCTGATTGTGAGTGGACATGAGTACTCTTGGGTACAGCTTTTCTGCATCTGAAGTTTTGGGTGATTTGATCCGTCCAGGCAGTGCTTTGACATGGGCTGGTTTGCTCAGGGAATTGTCCTTGTGTTCCAGGAGTAGAAACTCTGAGCATGGGAGTTGATCCTTATAGTGTATTATTAAATGTGGCTTATTAATATTTTCGTTGACCATGCTTTTCTTTTTGGTTTGATTTTTGGCCACACCCGGCATTGCTCAGGGGCTACTCCTGGCTCTGTGTCAGAAATCACTCTTGACAAGCTTGAGGGGCTGTATGGGAGGGGGAATCAAAATTATGTAGGACCAAGTACAAGGCAAATGCCCTTGTACTGTGCTATTGTTTCTGCCCCTTTGCTAAGTATTTTTGTGCGCACATTCTCCTGGAATATTGGCTTGTAATTTTCTCTTCTTATGCACTTCAATGAATCTAAGAGTTTGAAAGTGCCCCTCCCCCAGAGAAGGATTTGACAAAGATTAGAATTAAATCCTCATTACATGTTGGGTAGAATTTACCAGTGAAATCTGGACTGGGTTAGTACTTTGTCGGATTTTTTTTTTTAATATCTGGTCCAATCTCCTCCTCATAATATGGTTGTTCAAACCCTGTACACTGTCCACTTGTTGTGCTTATGTTCCTGTCCCTGAAAATGGGGCTGTGGCCAGGGGGATAAGAGACCAAGTGGGCAAAGAGGCCATGAAATGCCAGATTTTTATTTTTATTTCACTGTCTATTCCATCCTTTGTAGATTGGGGGTGAGGGGAGTCAAATATATTTCTAATGAAATCATACTCATATTAGAAACATTCAATTTAAAAATTCTCATTCCTGGAGCTGGAGTGCTAAAACTTGGGTGAAGATACTCACCCTTCATGTGACCAGTCGCCCCATGGTCCCCCTTAGCATTGCCAGAAGTGTTTCTTGCAAGGCAAGAAACCCCAACCCCGAATTGGCATTCTTACTGACAGACTTCTCCCTATATCAAATATATATTATTGTCGATATATCAACCTGCAGGTCTGGAGGGAAGAGGAGGCATGTGGGGAGTGACTCAGTCACCACCTTGAAGACAGGGAGGGAGGAAACCTGCGGTTGACATTTCTGTCTGCCACTGAGGACTGTCCTTCCTAGGCACTATATGCTTCTACCAAGTCACTGCCAGAGGTGGGGAGGATCAGGCCTTGCTCCTTCTGTGCCAGGGGGCCAAGTTGAGACCCTCATGCTACATGTGTGTACACCCTGTGTGCCTGTATATATTCAGACATATTTGCCAGTTACTGTGCAGGTTGCATATACTCTGGGTAATGTATGTGTGTCCTGTGTGCATATGTATGTCTACAGAA
Source organism: Crocidura indochinensis (assembly GCA_004027635.1). Taxonomy (NCBI): domain Eukaryota; kingdom Metazoa; phylum Chordata; class Mammalia; order Eulipotyphla; family Soricidae; genus Crocidura; species Crocidura indochinensis. The sequence goes on from PVKC010037375.1 coordinate 10,845, forward strand.
TGGGTGACATGTGTAGATTCTGTGCATATGTGTATTTTCAGGCACATGTGCTGGGCATTGTGTATATGTTACCTACAGAAGTTTTGTCATTTTTTTTGGGGGGTCACACCTGGTGGCACTCGGGGGTTACTCCTGGCTGAGCTATAAAATCACTCCTGGCAGGCATGGGGGACCCTATGGGATGCTGCGATTCAAACCACCATCTGTTCTGCTTCAGCTATGTGCAAGGCAAATGCCCTACTGCTGTGCTATCTCTCTAGCCCTCATTTTTCCTTTTGGTTCCTACAGAAGTTTCTATCCACACTTTACAGCCTTATAGAATGATTCTAGGGTGTTGCTCTGACCCAAACTTTCCCTTTCATAAGGGATCACAACACGTGCAGCTTGTGGGCACTTGAGAGGTATTTTTGTCTCTCAATAGGCAAATCCAAAACCATTCCTGGGAGCCCGTGGCTTCACCTTTGAGTCACATTCAGCACTGTGACAGGGCAGGAAATCAGGGACAGGCCCCTTGAGACCCATTTCTCCTGTGACCCATTTCCATTGTTGATGACCTGAATGTCCAGGAGCAGGTCTGCACTCCATACCCTGGTTAGCAGCTGAAGACTGTGTGTGATGAAAGCAACAGTTGATGAAAGCAACAGTTGACTTCTTGCAAAGAAATACTTGGCATACTCACTGTTGTCAAAAACACCACCTGACTAGTTCTTTCGGTAGAGCTCAACCCTGGACTCTAGATCTGAAGAGTAGAGCTGGCTCCCATCACAGTCCTGCTCTAATGGAAGCTGGGGTCCCTGCAAAACCATCGCCATTGAGAAACTCCAACACATGTTGAAAAGAGAACAATGCAGTCCACCCCCTCCTTGGAATATTTAGACAAATTCTTAAGAATTAATGCAGTGACAAATATTACAGATACAGCCTCTAGATATATTGTAACATGATGTTTCTCATTAAGATGCAGTCAGAATCTCAAACTCGAAATTATTTTCTATTAAGAGCCAGAATTAGAAGACTATGTGATGCAGACGACATCAAGTATAGTATCAACCCAGTCCCATGGGTGTTCTCAGTAAAAAGCTGACTATATTTTTTTAGAAAGTAATAAAATTATGGAGTGAAGCTAGCTGAAATGACAGATTTGTTTTTAGCTTTATAAGGCAGGGAGTAAAAGAAATTTTCATTCAATCTTGTTGTTGTTGTTGTTATTTAGAAGTTCATGTGAAATGAAAATACCCAAAGAAATCTAAAATAACTGGTTACCAGTTGCCCTGGAATTCAATTCATGAAGAAACGAAACTATTGGTACTTTTTAGATTCAAACTTTTAAAGCAGTAGAATTCCTAGATTAAATCAATGAAGTGGCCAATAAATATTTTGTAAATGCCTCCATCCTATACCATGGGGCTAGAGTTTTGTGTTTAATGAAATTGATGTTGCAATCAAAGCTGGATAAAAACATTTACAGATTCTCTGCAGATTCTTAGTTCTGCACAAAAGAGAGACATAAATACATTTGAGGTAGAGTATCTATTCTTATTACCACACTGGCTTTCCTGGCAAAGAAAATGTTAAAATATCTGTACTGAGCTCTGTCTCCTTTCTTGAAAATGCAATTCCTCCTTTGCACCTAGAGAAAGAATTAAGAAGCAGAAACACCACAGACTAGAGACACTGACTTTTCAGTCCGGCTTTCTACATAAGACAATACAGGAAAAATTGGCAAATGTGCACAAATTCTCATTATTGGACAAGAATCCTGGTGTCTCTATTTTTTTCCCTTTGATTCTTTTTTTTTTTTTTGGTTGTTGGGTCACACCTGGCAGTGCTCAGGGGTTATTCCTGGCTCTATGCTCAGAAATCGCGCTTAGCAGGCACAGGGGACCATATGGGATGTCAGGATTCGAACCACCGTCCTTCTGCATGAAAGGACTTGTTATCTCTCTGGCCCCTTCCCTTTGATTCTTTTTTTGTTTTTATTTTTTATTTTTTGGTTTTTGGGCCACACCCAGTGACGTTCAGGGGTTACTCCTGGCTATGTGCTCAGAAGTCGCCCCTGGCTTGGGGGACCATATGGGAAACTGGGGGATCGAACCATGGTCCGTCCTAGGCTAGCACACGCAAGGCAGGCACCTTACCTCCAGCGCCACTGCCCGGCCCCTCCCTTGATTCTTTTTTTTTTTTTTTTTGGTTTTTGGGTCACACCTGGCAGTGCTCAGGGGTTACTCCTGGCTCCATGCTCAGAAATTGCTCCTGGCAGGCACGGGGGACCATATGGGGCACCGGGATTC
>PVKC010037376.1:0-13206 GCA_004027635.1 Crocidura indochinensis
TGAGCACCGCAAGGGCCAAGGAAGGGCCCTCCTGCCACGGAGGGGGCTTGAGGTACGGAGGGCCCCGGGGGCCGCCGGCAGGCTGACTCCCCCGCCAGGCTGGCTCCTTGCCTTACACCACACTCTCTTCTAGCCGCTCGGCGCTGCCCCCCACCCTCCGGCACCCCGCCGCCAGCAGCCCCCCATGCACAGAGTGGCTCCGCCGCGCCCAGGCCCCGCCGAGGCGCCTGGCGTAGCCGTAGCAGCCGCCGGCGTCGCCCAGGTCCAGGGAGCAGCTGCGCTGGGGGCGAGGCGGAGGGCTCCTTGGCGGGCGGCTCTTGGGCGTGGGGCTGGGCCCCCCGTTGGTCTGAGACTGCACGTGGCTGAGCTTGAGGGGGAGGCGGCCATTCCCGGCCCCCCGGCCCCGAACCAGCAAGGCCACAGTGAAGACCAGTAAGGCGGCCACCAGCACGCCCCCCACGGCCACGGTCAGGGTCCCGCCCAGCACGTGGGCCTGCAGGGCGTGGCACAGCGGCGTGGCGGGCGGCGTGGAGAAGTGGGCGCAGCCCAGCAGCCGTGTGGCCGTGAGGTCGGACGGGCCCGCGGCGGGCGACAGGGCCAGCAGGCAGAGGTCGTAGTCGGCCCCGGGGACCAGGTGCCTCAGCAGGAAGTGGTGGCTGGACGCGGGGACGATCCTGCGGGCAAGCCAAGCGGGAGATGCGGGGTGAGAGTGGCGTCGGGGCCCTCCCCTCGGCCCTGCACCCGCCTCCTCTCCCTGGGGCCAGGCCCCGCTCGCCCTGCAGCTCAGAGGCCGAGGAGGGCTGCGGGGCGCCCGGGCACAGCGGGCGGGCGGGCGTCCTCACCGGTAGATGAGCGTCTCGTCCTCGCTGCTGTTGTACTGGATCTGGAACATCCACACGGGCTCCCCCGGCCGCCCCGGCCCCCAGCTCACCAGCCCCGAGGTGGCCGTCACCTCCGTCACCTGCACGCTGGGCTCCGCCTCCGGCGTCCCCTCGCCCTCCGCGGCGGTGCGGGCCGAGGCGGCGATGTCCGAGGGCCCGGGGCGGCCCCCGTCGGCGCTGCCGCTGCCGTTGCCGTTGCCGCCGTGGGGCAGGGCCAGCACCCGCAGCTCCACGCGGGCCGTGGCCTCGCCCGCAGGGTTGGTGGCGATGCAGGTGTAGCCCCCCGCGTCCCCGGCGCCGGTCACCCCGAGCTCCAGGGTCCCGTTGGGGAAGGCGCGCGCCCGCGAGGAGTTGCCCACCAGCCGGTCGTCGGGGCCCACCCAGTGCATGGTGGGCGCAGGGTCCCCCAGGGCGCGGCAGCGCAGCGTGGCCCGCTGGCCCTCCAGCACCCAGAGGCGCTGCGTGTGGCGGGCGATGAGCGGCGGCTCGCAGGAGAACTCGGCCTCGGGCACGGCCCAGAAGTAGCGCCCGGCCAGGCCCGGCGGCGACGCGCACGTCTCCAGGTCGTCGGGCCGGGCCAGCCGCCGCAGCCACAGCAGCTCGCAGTTGCAGTGCAGCGGGTTCCCGCTGAAGCTCAGCACCAGGGGCGCGGGCGAGGCGTCGGCGTCGCGGCCGCGCGAGAAGAGCGGGTCGGGCGCCAGCGTGGCCAGGCGGTTGGAGGTGAGGTCCAGGCGCGAGAGCTGGCCCAGCTGCGCGAAGGCGCCGGGCGGCAGCGCGTCGATGAGGTTGTGGTCCAGGTTGAGCGTGTGCAGCACGGGCATGGCGCCGATGCCGGCCCAGGGCACCTGGCGCAGGTTGTTGTAGGACAGGTCGAGGTCCTCCAGGCTCTCGAGGAAGTCGTCGAAGGCGCCGGGCGCGATGCGGCCCAGCTGGTTGCCGCTGAGGATGAGGTGCTGCAGGTTGACGGGGCCTCGCAGGCTGCCCGCGCCCAGCTCGGCCAGCCGGTTGCCGTCCAGGTGCAGGGAGCGCAGGCTCTCCAGGTCCCCGAAGGCGCGCGCCCCGATGCGGGTGATGGCGTTGCGGGACAGAGTCAGGTCCACCAGCCCCGTCATGTTGCGGAAGTCGGGTGGCCCCAAGGCCTGGATGAAGTTGTCGGCCAGCCGCAGCTCCACCGTGCGCCGGTCCACGTTGGGGGGCACGAACAGCAGGCCTCGGTGGGCGCAGAGGGTGCTGAGCGACTCGGACAGGTTCTGGCACACGCAGGGCAGTGGGCAGGCGGCCGCTCCGCTGGCCAGCAGCAGCAGCAGGAGCGGCGGGGCCATGGTGCGCGCCCTGCAGGGAAGGCCACAGTGCCCAGGCCCTGGCCCCCTCCCGAGGGGCCTGCTGGGGGGGGCTGGGGGCAGGACCTGAGGACTTAGGGGACCCCACACACACAGAGGGCAGCCGGGGCCTGCAGGGCCAGGCTCCCCGAGGAAAGGTCACATTCCCCCGCGCTTCGGGGGAGTCCAGGCGCCAGGGACAAGGTGAGGCTGAGGCAGGAAGCGGAGGTGGGCACGCGAGCAGGGAGGGTCCCGGAACTTCCTCTCCGCGGCGGCCCCGGGAACCTGGAGCCTCCCCGCCCCCGCCCCCCGCGCCAGCCCGCCCCGATCGGGCCAGGCTGGGCAGGCGCCCTCGAACCCTCCCGGGACCGCCCGCCCGCCCGCCCCGCGGCCCTGCGCGGGCCCCTCACCTGGTGTCCGGAGCTCAGGGGGCGCGGGCCGGCGTCCCCGCGGGCCCGGCCGGCCCCCGCCGACCCCAGGCGGCTCTCCCGTGGGGGCGAGGCCCGGGGCTGACCGGCCGCCCGCCGCGCGCCCTCCGGCCCATGGCGCTCGGGCCCGCGGCCCCGGCTCCCTCGGTTCCGGCAGCTTTTCCCGGCGCGGCTCGCGTTGGCTCGCGGCAGCGGCGGCGGCGGCGGGTGCGCGCGGGCGGGCGGGCGCGCGCCGCGGACACGCACGTGGAGGGCGGGTGGGGAGGGCCGCGCGGGGACCCACCCGGGCCGGCCCGAGGTCACCGGGACACGCGGCCGTGCACCGCCCACGAGGGCGCCCGCTCACGCCCGGGGCCCGGGCCGGCTCGGGCCCGCCGCGCGGCCCCCCGGCGCTGCCGCAGCGCACTCACCCCGGCACCGGCGCGCGCGCCCCCGGCCGCCCTGGCGCCCCGGCATCCCGCACCGCTCCTCGGCGCCCGCCGCCGCGCGAACCGTCGCTCTGCAGACAGCCAGACAAAGCGCCAGCTCGCGGCTGCCTCACCGCCTCCCGGAGACGGGCGCCGCTGTCACATGTCGCCGGGCACCCTCCCCTGCACACCGACACATGCCCGCACACCCACACGTCCCCGCACCCGCCGGCAGGGCCGGGCGCAAACCCGCAGCTGCCGGGCCCCTCGCGCTCAGACGCGCTGAAGGTCACCACCGTTCTGCATCGCCGAGTCACGTGGAGGGTCCCCAACAGGCCCGGGCCCGGGGGAGGGCAGGGTGTCGGGGCGACGCCCCCGGCAGGGCGGCTGCGGGTGGGGCCGACCGGGCTCGGCCTCGGGCAGGCGCCGCGCCCCGCCCCGCCCCGCCCCGCCGGCTCGGGAGCCAACCGGCCTCCGCCTCCCGCACGATTGGCGGCCCCACGCAGCGACCGGCGGCGCGTCCCGGCCTCCTGGCCCGGCCACGGCCCTGCAGCGTGTGCGGGTGGCGAGCTCTGCGCAGCCGAGCCGGGGCTCCTGGCGTCCCGGCTTCAGAGCCCGGGGCGGGCACCCGAGTTCGATCCTCGGGTACCGAGGGCCCCCTCCCCGTCGCAGCCCACCTGACCCGTAGGGGCTGGCTCGGGCGGGAACTTCCAGTCGGGCTGCTAGAGCTGAGGAACCCGGAGCAGAGCAGGTGGGGTGCGACTCCGCGCCCCTTCGTGTGTCCTCACTGGCTCTGTACCCAGGAGTTCTAGGAGAGCCCTTCTCCCACCTGAACTTGTCTAGTTGCTCAATGTTCTCAACTTTAAAGAAAAAGGTTCTGGGGATACATCCACAGTCTTCAGGGGTCACTTCAGTTATTTAGTTTTAGTCTATTCCTGATAAGGGAGATATTTGGGTATCACACCTGGGCCTCCTGCCTACTTAGCACCCAGCTCGCTCAGCTGAAGTCTCCCATCTCTTCAGGGCACAGAGACTGTTTCAAGGACAGGCCAGCCCTGGACATCGTGGTTGGGGTAATGCGCAGAGCTCCGGCATCTGCGCCCTACCCGGGCCCTCACTTGGCCTTGTCCTGTCTCAGCTTTCTGGTGCACCCAGGCCTGAAATGAGCCAAACTGCCCATCGCCCTCTCACCACCCCCCCCCCATAAAGCAGACAAGCACTGCCCCCTCAAACAGCACCCTGCCCTCTGACTTTCAGGTGGAATGATAAAAGCAGTATACAGGATGTGCTTACCCCCTGGCCAAATGGCCTCTGCTGTGAGAAAAGGACAAAAAAGGCCTTTGGGTGCAGGCTTTGGGCAAAAGAAACGGGGTGTGGAGGCATGTGGCTGGAGGCAGCTTCACGTTTTTTTTTTTTTTTTCTTTTTGGGTCACACCCGGCAGCGCTCAGGGGTTACTCCTGGCTCCATGCTCAGAAATTGCTCCTGGCAGGCCCGGGGGACCATATGGGGCACCGGGATTCGAACCAATGACCTTTTGCATGAAAGGCAAACGCCTTACCTCCATGCTATCTCCCGGGCCCCCAGCTTCACGTTTTTTCTGGAGGGAGTCATACCATACTCAGCAGCGCCAGGTTACCAGAGATTTGAACCAGGGTTGCAGCTGATATGGCTGATGGAAGGCAGGTTGCCTTCCCTGCTGGGCTATCTATTGGGCTCCCTGGGGCAGCCTCACCGGGAAGCAGAGCACAAGCCCTGGCCGGAGACCTGGTGCTGGTGTCCAGAACTGTCCACCCTGGGTGGGGGGTGAGGGAACGCAGCTCTTCCTGTCTATTGGTAACTCAGCAGACACTAAGGCACCCCTAGAAGACAGGCTAAGGGGAGAAGCGCTGTCTCGGGGGCCCTGTCCCCCCACCTCTTTCTGCTTTTCCCGCATGCTTACTGCATGCTGACCCCACCCGCTTCTGCTCCCACAGACCAACATCCCCTTCCTGCAAAATGTGCTCAACAACCAGCAGTTCCTGTCAGGCACCGTGGACACCCAGTTCATCGATGAGAACCCTGAGCTATTCCAGCTGCGGCCGGCACAGAACCGGGCCCAGAAACTGCTGCACTATCTGGGTCCGCTCCCCACCTCCAAAGCTTCACACCTCACCCCATCCAGGGGGACTTCCCAGCACCTGCCTCACCCCTCTCTTCTGCGCCTGCCTCCTCTGCTCTGTCCTCGCACCTGTCCTGGCTTGAGACCCCCTTTCCACCCACCTAACCCTGTATAGGATCCCACTGGCTGTACCCAGGAGGGGTCAGCTGCAAGTGTGGATGTCCCAAAGGGGCTCCCCCAAAACCCACCTGTTCTGTCCACCCAGATCACTACACCTGACCAGCCCCCTCTTCCCCTAGGACACGTCATGGTGAATGGCCCAACCACCCCAATCCCTGTCAAGGCCAGTCCCAGCCCCACGGACCCCATTGTCCCTGTGGTGCCTATAGGTAGGTGAGGTTCATCCTACCCCATGGGGGGAGGAGCCCCACACCTTCGAGATGGGTGATGACCCCCTCACTGCCTTAGGCCCACCCCCCTCTGGCTTCCGAGACATCCTGCTGCGGGAGGGGCCCGAGGGCTTTGCCCGAGCCGTGCGAGGCCATAAGGGGCTGCTGCTGATGGACACGACTTTCCGGGACGCCCACCAGTCCCTGCTGGCCACACGTGTGCGGACCCATGATCTCAAGAAGATTGCCCCCTACGCAGCCCACAACTTCCACAAGCTCTTCAGCATGGAGAACTGGGGAGGTAGGTAGGCACAGGGCCTGCTTGCAACAGGAGATCCAGATCCAGGGTCAGGAATAAGATGCAAGACTGTCAGAAGCAGAATTGGGGCAGTAAAGGGTGAGCCTTTGTGCTCTGTGAAGATGAGCACAGTGGGGCAGGGAGGCCGGGTGTGCCGCTGACCTGGGTCTGCTGTCCCCGAGCAGGAGCCACCTTTGATGTCGCCATGCGCTTCCTGTACGAGTGCCCTTGGCGGCGGCTGCAGGAGCTCCGGGAGCTCATCCCCAACATCCCCTTCCAGATGCTGCTGCGAGGGGCCAACGCCGTGGGCTACACCAACTACCCAGACAACGTGGTCTTCAAGTGAGCCTGCGCCGGGAGGGGCCAGTGGGTGGGCAGGGAGAGCGTCTGACTGCTCTCATGTAGATGGGCTGTACCAAACACTTCTGAGATAAACCTGCCCGGCCAGGCTGCCCAATCGGCTTTGCCCACACTCTGGTGCCCTTCCCACTGGCTCTTGCCAGGCCAGACCTTGCTCTCATTTCCCATGGGCTGGGTCAGCCCATGCAGGGGTGGTGGGCTCACAGCGTGTTCTGCCCTGCAGGTTCTGTGAGGTGGCCAAGGAGAACGGCATGGACGTCTTCCGTGTCTTCGATTCCCTGAACTATCTGCCCAACCTGCTACTGGGCATGGAGGCGGCGGGCAGCGCGGGTGCCGTGGTGGAGGCAGCCATCTCCTACACAGGGGACGTGGCCGACCCCAGCCGCACCAAGTACTCGCTGCAGTACTACCTGGACCTGGCAGAGGAGCTGGTGCGGGCTGGCACCCACATCCTGTGCATCAAGGTATGGGGACCCCCACACAACTCTCACTCTCTTCCCCTGGCCCACCTCCCCTACTCAGGCATCATGCTGCCCCCCAGGACATGGCAGGACTGCTGAAGCCCTCAGCCTCCACCATGCTGGTCAGTTCACTCCGGGACCGCTTCCCTGACCTCCCTCTGCACATCCACACCCACGACACGTCGGGGGCCGGTGTGGCTGCCATGCTCGCCTGTGCTCAGGCCGGTGCTGACGTCGTGGATGTGGCAGCCGACTCCATGTCGGGGATGACTTCACAGCCCAGCATGGGGGCCCTGGTGGCCTGTACCCGAGGGACACCCCTGGACACAGGTAGGAGGCAAGCAACCAACCATGGCTGTTCCCCTTGGTCCCCGAGGACCCCAGGTTCTCCTGTCCTGCTCACACCCCTGAGCTGGGGGGTCTGGGAGGATTTGGGGTACACCGGCCCTCCCTAAGCCCCGCCTCCCTGCAGGGGTACCCCTGGAGCGTGTGTTCGATTACAGCGAGTACTGGGAAGGGGCCCGGGGCCTGTACGCGGCCTTCGACTGTACGGCCACCATGAAGTCCGGCAACTCGGACGTGTACGAGAACGAGATCCCCGGGGGCCAGTACACCAACCTGCACTTCCAGGCACACAGCATGGGGCTCGGCTCCAAGTTCAAAGAGGTCAAGAAGGCTTACGTGGAGGCTAACCAGATGCTGGGAGACCTCATTAAGGTGAGCAGGGCCTCACACTAACCTGACCCTGCCTCCAGAAGGTGCAGGGCTCCCCTCACCAGCACCCCTCCTCAGGTGACGCCGTCCTCTAAGATCGTGGGGGACCTCGCCCAGTTCATGGTGCAGAATGGTCTGAGCCGGGCAGAGGCCGAGGCACAGGCGGAGGAGCTGTCCTTCCCACGCTCCGTGGTGGAGTTCCTGCAGGGCTACATCGGCATCCCCCACGGCGGCTTCCCTGAGCCCTTCCGGTCCAAGGTAGGGGAGTCCCTGCACGGGTTTGGGGTTGTAGAGAGGCTGAGACCGCCTGACTTCTTCTGTGCTCCCCAGGTGATAAAGGACCTGCCGAGGGTGGAGGGGCGGCCAGGGGCCTCCCTGCCTCCCCTGGACCTGCAGGCCCTGGAGAAGGAGTTGATTGACCGCCACGGGGACGAGGTGACACCGGAAGATGTGCTTTCAGCGGCCATGTACCCCGACGTCTTTGCCCACTTCAAAGACTTTACTGCCACCTTTGGGCCCCTCGACAGCCTCAACACCCGCCTCTTTCTGCAGGGACCCAAAATCGCAGAGGAGTTTGAGGTCAGTGTCTGACCTGTCCACCCTCCATACCAGCACCCCTGCTCTGATTGTCCCCAAGGAACCCCGGCTTCTTTGGAGACTGAGACTTCATTGGCTAGTGCCAATGCTGCATGCAGGTTTGGGCAAACCACCCTGGAGAAAGAAGCCAGGGTGCAAGGCTGGGGCGTAGCTCAGGACACTGGCGTCCCCACAGGTAGAGCTGGAGCGGGGCAAGACGCTGCACATCAAGGCGCTGGCCATGAGCGACCTGAACCGCACAGGCCAGAGGCAGGTGTTCTTTGAGCTCAATGGTCAGCTGCGGTCCATCCTGGTGAAGGATACACAGGCCATGAAGGTATGGTTCATCCGGGGAGGACGAGTTGGGGGTTAGGGGGGTGTGGGGTGCAGCCACCTTACTGCCCCTCTGCTTATCTACAGGAGATGCACTTCCACCCCAAGGCCCTGAAGGATGTCAAGGGCCAGATTGGGGCTCCCATGCCTGGGAAGGTGATTGACATCAAGGTGGAGGCTGGGGCTAAGGTGGCCAAGGGTCAGCCCCTGTGTGTGCTCAGTGCCATGAAGATGGAGACTGTGGTGACCTCGCCCATGGAGGGCACCATTCGCAAGGTCCACGTGACCAAGGACATGACTCTGGAAGGCGATGATCTCATCCTGGAAATCGAGTGACCTCGCCCAGCCTGGCCGCCTGGATGCCATACTGAGGCCGTCTCAGGCCCCAGTGCCCGGGCAGGACGCGCCTGTCCTCAGCTACTTGTGGCAGGCGACACGACCTGCAGTGACCCCCCGCCCTGCTGCTGGACAGTTTCTCACATTCATCTCTTGCCAAACAAGGGTCTCCTTGCCAGACTCTGGGTGGTGGCACAGGTGGCATAGGATGCAGGGGAGCAGGTTTTGGGGGTTCTACCTCCTAGGAGGGGGTGGGGAAACCCGTGAACTTTGCTTAATAAACCGTCTTTCCCCTGCCTCGCAGCAAAGCAGTGCTGCTCCTGGGCTCCCTTGGGTGGGGAGGGGGCCGGCCTGTAGCTTCCTCCTGGGAAGGCAGTGACAGGAAATGGAAGGTCTGGGCTAACACCACTCCTGAGCGCCTGCTGCATACACTCTTGAAGTTAGCTACTGCAGTTGACTGGGTGGAGGTATCTGTCCTGATCGGAAAAACCAGCCTTTGTCTAAGTACAAACACATGCTGTCCTGGCAAGGTAAACCGCCAACCCCAAACCCCCAGCTGCTGAGGTGAGTCCACACTACTCTCTTCTCAGCCCACCCTTACTTCAAGATTCAAGGGGACAGGCCCTGCCTCAAGAGGTGCAAACCCTAGTGTCTGGGGCCCCCTGGAGGGAAGACTTGGACTAAAACAAGCACACTGGAGTGGGAATACCAGGATTGAATCTTGCCCCCACCAACCCTTCCCATCCAGGAACCCTAGTTCTCAAAACCAGCTTTTCTCAAACTGGGGGCCATGTGACCCCCCAGACAGTCCAAGAACTACAGAGTCCAAGTAAACCGTGGGGGGGGGGTGAGGTCGCCACAGGAAGAGGGTTATGGGGGAATGGCTGAGAAACACTGCCCTGAACGGTGGTCACCTGCAGCGGGCACGAACAATCCAGACACAGGTTAGCAGGACTCACCTCCCGCCACACTGTCATGTCTGGGGAGAGGGGGATGGAGAGTGACTGAGCATCTATTTCCTCAACCCCAGCCTCCAGACAGGACAATAAGAATTTAAAGAATTTGGGGGACCCCAAGGGAAGAAGTTGGGATGTGAACAAGAGGCAACATGAACTCTTAAGGACAAACCTCGGGTCAGTGTTGCTTAGGAGGCTGCAGCCCTTGTTTTGGGTGTCTAGGGGCAGAGGGTGTTGGGCAATGGGAAAAGCCACTTTCCTCCTAGTGCCTGGGTGCAGGGTCCCGATGTCTGGACCTGCAGGTGGGGTGTTCCTGCTTAGAAGCCACCTTTGAGGACACAATTGGGGTGCTCTCTTCAGGGAACTGATAGGCTGGGTTCCCCTGTGCTAGGACTTGAGGTCAGACCCTAGGCAGGAAAGCTGCTATCCTTCTGTGCTAAGGACGGTCAGTGATCACCAGGCTGACCTACCCAGAAGTTGGTAGAGGAAGCCAGGACAGGTGACGGCACATCCCACCCCAAATAGATGGGATACTCACAGGTCCAAGGCCATGTTACCCAAATTAAATCTCTTTAATGTCCCGATACAAAGTCCTGATGCAAAAAAAGACAGTGAGAAAACCCTGGGATGTCGGGAATCGCCTAACTGCCGCCCCTGAGCAGCATTCAGGGGCAGAGAAGCTCAGAGCAGTCCAGAGGGAGAGCAAAGGGGGGAGGGCCTGGCTCCTGGGGCCTCCCCTGGTCTCCCACTCCCAGTTGCTCCTCAGCCCCTTTCTGGTGGGGCTGCAGCCTTTGGCTTTCTACTCCTCTTGGTCCCTGGGATTCAACTCTGGCTTCAATCCCCTACAAAAATTCCTGAGATCTCGGGGACCCCAGCCGGCTCCTCCCCTACATTCCCCTTGCTGGGGAGGGCTGGGAAGCCCATGAGAGTTCATAGGAGTGGCACAAGAGCCCGGGTCAGGAGCAGAGGGGTGCTTCTGAGTCTCCTGCCCGCTCCAAAAGCACACAAAGGGGAAGGCTGCCATAGAGCTTGGGGTCCGTGAGGGGCTGGAGCAGAAGCAAGAAGAGGCCCACACCCAGGGCATAGCCAGCCAGCAGGGGCCTTCTCTGCGGATGCTCCAGGGCTGCACACACAGCGGGGAAGCCCATGTAATTGCAGAAAGAATGGCAGAGAACCGGCCCGATCAGGTGTCCTAGAAGGGAATACACCAGCTCCTGAAATAGTCCCCTCTCCCAGGCACCCATCCACCCCCACCAAGGCCCGCTGACTTCTGCCTGCACTCAGCAGATCAGCACTGCAGGAAGGAACCTGCTCCTGGAATGAACACGGCATTCCCATTCTCCCACCCGCTGTGTGCTCCCGAGGCCCAGGGTTCCGGGAGACAGCGAGGACCAACCTGTGCGGATGAAGAGAAAGGCAGTGTAGGCACCGAAGACAGCGGTGTAGGAGAACTGGAAAGCTGGAGATGGGGAGGCCACAAGTGAACACAACTGCAGCCCTTCAGGCTCCGGCAATGCATGCCCTCAGTGCCATCCCCGTCCCCTGGTGTTTGTCCTCTGCACCCCAAGGCCCTGGGCTGGCAAGCCCTCTGGTACCAGAGGCTCCTGTTCCCAAGTTTGCTCCAGAGCAGCTCTTGGGGACAACCCCAAGGCCAGCTCTGTAGGACTCACCTGCAGACAGGAAGATGCTCCCCATGCTGCTTTGGCGGAAGCGAAGCTGTTCAAAAATGTGGTGAAAGTGGGCTAGAAGGGAGTGGAGAAGCATGCTGTCACATCCTCATGGCCCTACCTGGGCCCCAAGCCCAGTCTTGGCTTTTCTCCACAGGCTGGGCTGGACAGACTCACCAACTCCGAAGAAGAGTGGGCAGGTGAACACAGCAGGGCCCAAGCCTGTGCACGGTGCCAACATGGGGAGCATGCAGGCCCGGAACACCAGCTCCTCGGTCAGGGGCGCGATCACTTGGTTCCGCAGCCAACGCATGTCTGTGAGGCAGCGGGCCCAGGAGCGTGGGGCTGGGGAAGAGATTCAGGACAAGCACGGAGGGACTAGCTATTGAAAGAAAGAGACTGTGGAAGCCCAAAAGCTCCTCTCCCCCCACTTCTCTCGGCTGAACCTAGACTGGCATTAATGCTGAGCAGGTCTAGGAGAAGCTGAGCTCATCACAGCCCGCGTCAAACCTCCCAGCATTTAAAAAAGCCATTTGTATCCCAGCCAGGGTGAAACCTCAAATTCTTCCTGAAACCAGCTCTTGGTGTGGACGAGAAGGCCAGTGGTTAGGGGCGGCAAAAGCTGCTGGACACTGGGTCCAACTCAAGGGGTCAGTCCTCAGGGCCCTTGTCCTGGCCAGCCCACGACATCCGTGTGCAGGACCCACCTGAAGCACGATTCCCTTTCCCCACCATCCTGGTTCTGGAGGGTGGGCCAACGTGGCCTCAGCTCCGTAGACTCACCTAGGACCACTTTCAAGCCATCTGCCAGGTCACAGGGACAATCCATAGAGAGCTGCATCAGTGGGCCCAGGAAAAGGATCTGGGGGCAGGGGACAGGTGCAGCGAGATAGCGGTGGAAGGCACGGCCCTAGCCATAACCCAGCGCCCTGAGAGGGGCCTCAGCAGCAAGCTTCCCCGCCAGGTGCCCGCCATCTCCCAGCCCCTAGCCCATCCGTCCACAGCGAGACACAGTCTAGATCCGGGAAAGTTTGTAGGAGGGGCGCCGCGAAGCCCGGAGGAAGCCGGGACTCACCATGGTCAGCAGCAGGGGCAGCAGGGCAGCGGGGAAAATGCCTTCCAGCCTGACGCCCATCAGGGTGAGCAGGGGTGTGCCTGGCTGAGCCACAGGACGGGGGCATCAGTCCGGCCCCTCCGCGAGGGCCCCGAGCCGCCCGCCCCCCGCCTCCTTCGCACCTGGATGCCCGTGACTTCCCTCCAGAGCAGCACGCACAGAGGGGACAGGCTGGACACCACCAGGACGCTGGTGAAGCGCCGCTTGATGACGGCAGGGTGGTCCCTGCGGAGGGGCCGGCGGTGAGTGCGGGTGGGGGGCTCGCCCCCGCCCGCCCCGCCCCCGGCTCGCCCAGGCGCCGCCCGCAGCCCCGCCTCGCGAGGCCCCGCACCTGGGCAGCTCGCTCTTCCACACGTAGAGGCTGCCCACGTAGGAGCACGCGAGGCTCAGGCAGGAGAACACCGACACCCAGCAGCACAGCCCGGCGCCCGGGCCGCCCAGCGCCGCCGCCTCGGGCTGCCGCTCGGGCCGCGGCACCGACAGCAGGCGCAGCCCGTCCCCGCCCAGCGCCGCCATCGCGCCCGCACCCGCGGCGCGCGGCAGTGACGCGGCCCCGCCGCTCGGTGGCGCCTGCCGGACGCGCGGGTGACGTCGCCGCGCCGCGCCCCGCCCCGGCCCCGCGGGCGGAGCTGCGCGGCGGCGGCGGCGGCGGCGTCAGGTCTCGGGCCGCAGCCACTCGGCCAGGTTGGCCACTTCCCGCTGCCAGAGCGCGTCCTGCGGGAGAGCGGAGGCGGAGGCGCCGTGAGCCCGGCCCGCCCTGGCCCGGCCCCCGCGCCCAGCCCCGCGCCCGCACGCTCACCTCCAGGCCGCTCCCCGCGCCGCCCGGGGCCGGCGACTCCTCCGGACCGGGGCTGCCCCGCCGGCGTCT
>PVKC010037377.1:0-13003 GCA_004027635.1 Crocidura indochinensis
ACATAGAATGCCAAGATTCGAACCAGGCTTCCTCCTGTGTTGGCCAAGTGCAAGGCTACTGCTGTGTTATCGCTGCAACCCCTGGCTTTTCTATCTTCTGGGGGGTTTATTGGGAGGGGATAACACCCAGCAGCACTCAGGGGATACTCCTGGCTCTGCATTCAGAAATCACTCCTGGAAGGCTCTGGGGACCATATGGGATCCCGGGATTTGAACCACTGTTCTTCTGCATGCAAGGCAAATGCCATACCTCCATGCTATTTCTCTGGTCTGTGGCTTTTCTAATAGTGTGTGTTAGCAGTGTTCCTTTTTTTTTGTTTCTTTTTTCGGGGGCGGGGGGTGGGCACACATCCTGGCTCTATGCTCAGAAATCACTCCTGGCAGGCACGGGGGCGGGGGGGGGGGCATATGGGATTCGGGGATTCAAACCACTGTCCTTCTGTATGCAAGGCAAACACCTTACCTCCATACTATCGCTCAAGTCCCAGCAGTGTTCATTCTTGACACCGGTTGCAGGATGTTTTCATCTGAATTTCATCCTCTTTTTTGTTTTTATGTTTTGGGCCATACCCAGCAATGTTCAGGGGTTACTCCTGGCTCTACACTTGCTACTGGCAGGCTCAGGGGAACCATATGGTATGCCGAGAATCCAGGGTCAGCTGAATGCAAGGCAAACATCCTACCATTGTGCCATCTCTCTGCCCCAATGCAGGTTAATACCTAGCAGGCTCTGGAAGCAAGGTAATTCATGTGCATAGAAAGTTAACAAGCATGAGGTATTATCCTAAAACTCTGTTGAACTTGTTGATGTATTTCTCACCAATTCAAGGATTTGGGTTATTTAAAGACACTATTCCTTTCTTCATTTCTTCCCTTCTTCTCTCTCTTCCTTCCTCGTTTACTCTCTCCCTTCTTCCGTCCCTTCCTTTTCTCCTTCCTTTCCTTCCTTCCTCCCGTCCTTCCTGCTTCCTTCCTGCCTCCCTCTTTCCCTTCCTTCCTTCCTTCCTTCCTTCCTTCCTTCCTTCCTTCCTTCCTTCCTTCCTTCTTTTCTTTTCCTCCACAAGATGACATTTTTTGAAACTTACTTATTTTACCAGTTCACCACATTTTAGCATAGTGCCTATCACACAACACTGCAGGATTTAACAAAGTGTTCACTAGTGATAAACAAGTGAATGAGTAAATGAGCAAATGACACTATCTTTATATAGTCATTTTTAAATAATTATACTAAGCACCCCCTTAGGGCTGAAGAGATAGCATGGAGATAGGGCATTTGCAGAAGGTCCATGGTTCAAATCCTGGCATCACATATGGTCGCCCCCACCCCACCTCCAGCCTGCCAGGAGCAATTTCTGAGCTTAGAGCCAGGAGTAACCCCTGAGTGCTGCTGGGTATGACCCAAAAACCAAAATAAAGTAATGACACTAAGCAATGTCATTATTAATGTTATTTTTCCCCGCCCCCCCATTAATGTTATTTTTCTATGGAAATGATAATTTCTTTATTACCACTAGCTTTTGCAGTAGAAATTTGAAGTTATAAAATCAAAATATATTCTTTTTGGGGGGCAGGGGTTGGTCACACCCAGCAGCACTCCTGGCTCTGTGTTCAGAAATCGCTCCTGGAAGGCTTGGGGGACCATATGGAATGCCAGATTCGAACCAATGACCTTCTGCATGTAATTACATGTGTTTGTATTATATGTTCTTGCTGCAAATACAAACCTTCCCCAAAAGTATGTCATGAAAAGTAGGTTTTTTGTTTTGCTTGGGTTGTGGTCCACCCCTAGATGTACTCAGGACTTCCTTCTGGTTCTGTACTTAGAGGTCACTTCTTACAGTCTTCAAGGTAGCATAAGCAGTACTAGGAATGTAATTAGTGACTGCTTAATGCCTGTAGTATTCTATGGCACTTAGAAAACAATCTTACACCCTGTTTCTGTACATTGAACATGTCTGTGGAGCAAATATTTTAAAGGTTTGTCAAGTCATCATAAATGTTCCCCAGAAATGAATGTGTCTTGATAGACTTTTCTGAAGTTATTTTAATATTTAGATATTCTAGATATTTATTACAGTACAAACTGCTAGTATCTGTGCTAACAGCAAATCCTATTTCTTGTATTTAAAAAAAAGTGTTTATTACAACACTGAGGCAAACTAGAAATCTGCATGTATGAATGAGTCAGCTTTAGTAATCTCGTGGGCATTTGTTTCCGTGCCCAGCAAAAGAAAAAAGATACACTTCTATTAACATTATCAAACCCACATTGGTCTTCTCTTACTCTAGGGCCCAGATTACTGAAACAGAATCCTGCAGTCTTCTGAGGGTTTTGATGAGATTATATTTAGCATTTTGAACATGCTAAAGAAAGGAAAATAGTCTGGTCCAGGGGTGGCAGGGCACAGTCTTAAAGAAATTAGACCCTTGGTGACTTTGCTGTCTATTATCTTTGCCCACTTTTTCCTCTTCTCATCAGTTCTAATGGTTGGCCCTCTTTTCTTCAGCCAAAAGCACCTTTTTTTTTTTCATCCTAGAGTGTGACTGGCAACCTTAGATTCTGGGTCTTCATCTCCCCTAATATCCCCTTTAAGATCATGGATGAATCTGTTTACCTGTCTATCTCTGACTCAGTCAACATCAAACCATTGAAGAACTTTTGAGTGATTGAAAGATAGTCTGATACAACTGGACATACTTACCTTCTTAAAGCATTGATCTTTCAAATCCAGTTTGTGTCTGATTCTTCCTAAAACACTGATGCTTGGTAGGGTGCCAACGGAGGTTCTTGGTGTCTGACATTGTGACACTGAACCCTTTGTAAGCAAAGGGGTACAGCCAGAGATGCTTCCAAGGGAAAATGATGGACTTAATCTGAAAAAGAGAAGGTTATACTGAGGAGACAAACAAGAATGGGGTTTTGAAAATTATGTTGAGATCTTGGAAGCAGAGAGGGAGGTGAAAAATGTTGGATGCCATATACTGATACAAGTAGGAAAGACAGCTAAAGTCATGTGTGTGCTGACAAGACTAGGGACAGCTAGATCTTAGGAAGTTCATACCATGTACCACAAGTTCAGGTCAAGTCTTAGGTTATGGCCTAAAGAAATCCCCTGGAACCAAGCTGGTGTGAGTTAAGCATGTAAAGTTAAGCCATGGTGAAAGATGCTTCTCTGTTTGGATTTTTTTTCTTCCAGTTGCCACTTGGACTCTGAAATAATAGCCTTGTTATATAACACATCAAAATATAGTGCTTTATATTAATGGAATGTTTTAAATGCATTAAAATTGAGCCTCATCACCAATGAAAAGACAAGGGAAGTGCCACTGTGCACATCCATAGCATCCAAGCTATCTGGAAAACAAAGCATTCCCTTTCTGAAATCAGACACAATGCCACATTGGCTGTATATAATCACTAGACCAGTCTCATTCATCTGTTTTTCCAAACATAAATATTTATATTTTTTTAATTTCTAAAGTTCAGATTTCACTATTTCCCATAAATAACCCAATTTATTATTTCTGCTTGCCTGCTTCTTCTGCCTAAGAACTGCATTCCTGACAGCATAAATAATTATTATTTTTTGAAGTGTACAAATGTATTTTATTTTCCTCTCTTTCAGGAATGTTCCTTCTAATTGTGGATTGCCTAAGAATAATGAATGAACTCACCAACGTGCCTAGTCAGTAAATGAAATCTCTTTGGAACATGAAAAACATCTTAAATTTTTCGGGGGGAGCACAACTTTGTTTTTGTGAAATGTTACATAAAATGGTTTGCTTTTTAATTTGAAAAGTATGTGTGAAAAGGAAAGAAAAATATTACTTCATTGTATCATAATAAAAGTCAAATGATTTGTGTGTTATTGAATAAAGGTGTCCATTTAAGTCTATATGCCTTATTATAAACCTAGAAAAGCAAAGTATTATTATTTCAGCACAATTCTTTGCATACTTGAGAGTCACGTATGAAAACAACTTGCTAAAGAAGTCAAGATTCTTTGTTCCAAATTTGAAAATTATTTCTCAGTCTCACTATGGGTCAATAAATATGATACAAAAGTGTTATGCCAATGTATTTTGTTACATGAAAGTTTACTTATAAAGGCTTCTTTGGAAAAAGCAATGCTATACTCACAGATAGAATTCTGATTTTCGTGCCTCTCTGTAATTTGTTTTGGAACATAAAGGTCATAATCCCTGAGGACAGTAGGATTCTGCTCATTCTCTTTTCATCATTTGCTGGTGCATTGTGATTTCAATTCAATATGTCCCGGAGGATGTGTTTTATTCCTTCTCGCTAGAGACTCACATTCAGTAGCCTTGGAATTTTAAGAACAATAGTGCACATTGTTAAACTGTCACTCTTGCCTCAAAGACAGTCTTTCTAGGCATTTACTGTTACAGTTGAGCATTGGGGATCATTATGTTAACCACTGATGGCTCCAAATAGGTTAGCTTTCTTATCCTCTCATGATGTGCATTAAAAGCATGATTTTGCACTTTTATGTATATAGTTAACGCTCATTAGATACATATTTTCAATCTTAGAAGTGCCAGAGAACAAGAGAAACAATGTGCGTGTGTGTTTGAGAAGGACCATTGATATTTCTACTTTGGGCAGACAAGGTGAGGGTCTGAACAACTTGGGATCAGCTGAGATACCATTAGAACCAATGTTAAGCAGTAGGAAATCTAGATTATCAACAGGGTTTGAACTGCCTTCTCCCTTTTTGGTAGCCTTTTCACATACCGAGTTAAAGGCCTATAGATTTGAACTTGCTGACTCATCATTTTGTCCTTTCCTTGATCCCACTCTCCTTGCCTTAATTTTGTCTTACTCTACTGTCTCTCATTTTGGTCTAAGACTACAGCCATTGGAAGAATAAAATTATCTCTGAGAAGAGAAGACTGTAGAAGGCTCAGGCATTTTTAAGCTTGTAATGCATATTGGAATTTGAGTAAGATCTCCCCTGGAGGGTATGAATTTGGGAACCTTAGATGGAATGAATATATTCAGATATATTGTATATGTGTTATACATATATATATATACATATATATATATATACACATACATACTTGCAATTAAATACTTAGTTATTGAGACTTGCATTGTTCTTCGCACTGGAGAGTATAATTTAGATTAGGATTTACCATATTTTTGTACCATAAGATGCGCTCCCCCCAAAAAAAAGTACGTCCATACAAATGCTGCCTAAAGCTGAAGTCAGTGCAGGGAGGAGAGCATGTAAAAACCTTGCACATAGCCTACCTGGACTTGATCCCCAGCATCCCATATAGTCCCCTAAATACCACCAGGAGTAATTCCCAAGTGCAGAATGAGGGATAACTCCTGAGCATTGTGGGCTGTGATCCCAAATTAACATTTATTTATTTACGTATTGGTTTTTCAGCCACACCCAGTGATGCTCAGGGTTACTTCTGGCTATGTACTCAGAAGTCACTCCTGGCTTAGGGAACATATGGGATGCTGAGGGATCGAACCACGGTCTGTCCTAGGCTAGTACATACAAGGCAGATGCATTACTGCTTGCACCACCACTTCAGTTCCTACTTTTTTTATTTAAGAAAAGTAGCAAAGACAAGATGAGCACTCTTTTTGGAAGGGCCTTGACAACAGCAAACCAAGTGGCATAGATGAGAACATAGAAGCAGGAGAGTGATAGTATCATCAGTTAGCATATCTTTATCTGCCTTTTAGTTTTTTGTAGGTGTGTGTGTGTGTTTTTTTAGGTCACACCCAGCAGTGCTCAGGGGTTACTCCTGGCTTCATGCGCAAAAATTGCTCCTGGCAGGCTCGGGGGACCATATGGGATGCCGGGATTCGAACCGATAACCTGTGTGAAAGGCAAAGATCTTACCTCCATGCTATCTCTCCGGCCCCATATCTGCCCTTTATAGTTCTTGTATTAGTGGCATCTGTTGTCCCTGCTCTGTAACATGGCAATGGAGCCCACACTTGTCCCATAACCAAAGTCCTACAGGGTAACCATACAAACAGACTTGTGTTCACATTCCCCATTCATCACCTTGGCAGCCAAAATTTGATTCCTGCCTAATTTTTCTAAACTTAAATGTTCACTGTGACCATTGTCAGGTCATTCTACCTCTTTTGTCATCTCTATGTAACATCAACTGTTATCTTAATCAAGTTGAGATTTTCCTGAACCTGGTAAAATTGAGTGAATTTTTCCCATTGAATTATTTGGTTATGAGATTCTGAGTTAATCTGGCTCCTTAAACACTGATCCTGGAGATGAGAGGGGTGTCTTCTTGTTCCTCGGTGGGAGGTGGATGTGAATTGTGTCTCTGCTTATAAGAGGGAAAGGAGAATCTTCTGTTACTACCAGGATTGAAAGGGTTGTAGGATCCAAACTCTGCAAGGCCTCATCTTCTGCTAATGGTATCCACTGACAAGAACTGGAGAAAATGGCAGCCATTTTTAGTGCACCTATTTCTAGTCTTAGCACTAGAAGGCTTCCTCTGAGACATGTTCTTAGTGCCATAAAAGAATAGAGTTCTTCCACTTCATGCACAGTATTCAGTAACACTCTAGAAGATATAGTACCATCATGTTAATATGAAAATCCTTGTTCCTCTGACACGTGTTGAGCCACACCCAGCATCTTCTATTTGAAATCTCCAGGTGGAACATTTGACTCAATGGGCTTTTACCTCCAAGAATGTGTTCTATAGCCTCTCTGCTTTCTCTGACCTAATGTTTCCAAGTTTCATTAGACACAGAACATCAAATATACATGTGTGTATATAGATATATATGTATATATATATATGTATACACATATACAATGTCTATTTGGGTAGGAGTCCCTGAGCTGTTCCAACTAAAATCTTACGCACAGTGATTTAGAAATTGGAAAGTCTTAACCAACACACATTCAACCTAGGACAGGGGTCTCAAACTCGCGGCCTATGGGCCGCAAACGGCCCTCTATACAATATTTTGTGGCCCTACCCTAGAGGAATCTATTTTTGTTTTGTTCTAATTGTTTGGGTCACACCCCCCAACGTTCAAGGCTTACTACTGACTTTGCACTCAAGGATCACCCCAACTTTGCCTCCTGCGGCCCCAGGTAAGTTGAGTTTGAGACCCCTGACCTAGGAGTTACCCCCAAAGTGCTAACTCACAAAATTGTCACACTGGGCTATCTTTAACCATAAGCTTTCTTGTGTGCCCCTCCTATGGTTTTGCTGTCCTGGGAGAAAAGCCAACTTAAGCCAGTGTATCCCAGCTTGGCCCAGAGTCCATTCCATAGCAAATACACTTTGAATTATTGACACAAATTGTACTACAAGTAGTGGATGAGTTTTGTATGGAAGAATAACCAGACAATGGAGAAACCTATTGATTTGAACTGGAACCTGAATATCTCAACTGAGTTCATATTTGCCCAAGTTAGTCCTGGCAGTCCTGACTGTCTTCTTCCTTGTTAGCAGAAGCTATCCAAGCATAACAGACTGAAATAACCTCATGTTTGATTTTAAAGACATGGCAGCTTCCTATGGTTTTAAAACTGCTGATGCTTTTTCAGCATTTATCTGATTAGCCCCTAAAGTTACCTATTTAAAGTGATGGCATAGCGAGGTGTCAAAACCACAATATCAGAAGATTTGCTTCTTTCTAGAAATCTAGGGAGAAGACTCTGTACTCCTTCAGTGAGTCCGACTAAAATCTGCCAGGTCTGCCTCTTTTGCATTGAATGTTTGGAAACTTTGGGAAAATGATGCTTTTGTTCATAATACAACAGCTCTGCCTTCCGTGTTCTTAGTGATGACTTCTAGAGCTCCTCTTTTCTTGTTAACATCATTGCTGTTCAACTTCGGCTTCTTCCCAGTTCTCAGATATGCATGCCCTTAACTAAGCCTTGCATAGTACCTAAATGTGTATGTAACATATCTCCCATGGACAGCTTTAAATGGCTCATCTTTCACTACCCTATTCTTGTCCAAATGTAGGCCTCCTCCAAATTGTTTCTCATTTCTGCCCACTGAGATAGTAGCAAAGCACTTCAAAACACAACTTCTGGATAGATGGCACCAGATTTAATAGTTTAAGCAGGTTAAAGAAAGTTGCTAATACCCTACTTTTCGTGGAATCAGATCCGAAGTCCAATCTGATTCAGTCTCTTTCAAGTATGTAGACAGTTAGTTGGAGCCAGTCCTCTCAAGGCCCACCTGTACTGACTAACCTACATGCTGGGACAGAAGTGCTGGCATCTGCGCCTCAGGCCTTTCTGACTTCCCTGAGTGCCCTGACAATATGACAGGGTTTTGTTCCCTGAGCAAGAAATACACTATCAAAGTGGTTGGAGTCTACAAACCAAAGAATTTATAGAAAAAGATTGCAAAGTATTCAAACAGAATTTCAGAAGTATCATAACATCTTTTGCTCCACATGCTGTTTGTGGAACAGTCAACCCTCAGGTACAAAGGACGGACATGGTGTGAAAACAGGGCTAGACTATTATGGCAGCCCGGGATAAAGGCTCTCAACTGATCCAAGTCTCTGTGTCTGCATCTACAATGGAGTAACACCACCTGCCTCATGGAGTAGTCAGAATGGGACTGGCATCCTGCAAGCCCAAGATATAATTAGCTACTAATGCTCAGCAAAGTATCACAAGACACTTTCATTCAATCATCACTTCCAAGTCCACTGTGTAAATAGTCTTAGCTATTGTCCTTCCTAAGTTGCTACTTGAGGGCAAGTTTAAGACTTGCTTCTCCACTACACCCCCACAATTGCAAGAAACTGAGACATGGGTTGCATGTGTGATCAGGGAGCCCCCAGCAGCACTTTCCCTGATACCAGCAAGTGGAGATTACAGTCTGCCCTATTCTTTCTGTACTGGAATCAGCCTCATTTCATTGACACATTCCCTTTCCCTAACCATTGAGATCTTAGCTAGAAGGAGACCTAGCTAGAAGTAAGAAGTTAACCAAAAAGTGATCCTACCTGTTTGGTCAGGGCCAAACTGCTTTTGTATCCCTGTGCATCCAGACTGGCTTCCAAATTTCTATCTTGCAACTGGTTCTTCCTAGGGTCCGGAGCTGAAGGACGAGACCACATAATTGAAACAAAGCTTAATATTTTAATCTGGCAAAAAAGCCCCCATAGTATCTGCCAAGGCCATCTCTGGAAGGAGATAAGAAGGTCATGAGGAAGATTATATAAGAAGGCATATAAGGAGATTTCAGCTTTGTGATAATCTTTAAAATGATTGGCTATTGTCCAGTGGTACCTTCCTACAGCTCCCTTGTCTTTGATAAGCTACCTGGTATAGCTAGGTAGGTTGGGGCAATGTTAATGGAAATAGACTTGTGAAAACCTAGTATGTGGCTTATACTATGTGGTTCTTACAAAATGGTGTCTCTCCTTGTTCAGACCTGAGAAGAAGCCTGCCATGTGGTCTTTACAAAATGGTGTCCCTCCTTGTTCAGAACTCAGGTTCCAACAGTTCTCAAGGGCCAAGGTACATTTCCAACTGTGTCTCCTTCCTTTTTGACTATAAAACATGAAGAACTAAACGTGACCTTCAGTTCTTTTTATCTGTATGATTCCTGAAGTTTGAGGGTGGTGATGACAATTGTTGGGCCATGACAGATGAAAGGTGACTCAAGAAGCTGTGGCTCATTCTTTGCTTAGGGGAGTAACTTTCCCTGCCTCAGGAGCATGAAGGAAAAGGACATGTTTGCCTGCCCACACAGCCCTCAGGCTGAGGGAGGAGGACAAATAGGGTTGGCAGAAAGATTGAAAACGCATTAAAGAATAAAAAACTCAAGAAGAAATCTGGTGTCAGGTCATGTTCCAGCTGAGCAAAATGGGACAAGTTCTTCCCAGAGAAGAATGCTATAGGTGCTAATCCATTTATTCAAATCTATGTACCTGAACCTGCTTTGGAGATAAGTGTAAACATCCAAAAGAGAATTCACATAGTATTGCTTTCCAGGTGCAAGAACCTATAAGGTAATGATTTCAAAAATTGTCAAAAGATGATGACAAAGACAAGATCCAGATTCTTACCAGAGGGGAGTGAGAGGCAAGTGAACTTTGGGCATCTGTAGTCTGAAGGTCTCTCCACCTAAGGCAGCAGCAGCACTGCCTGTGGTACAATGGAGAGGAAGCTTTACATCCAGCATAATTTTAGTCATAAGGAGCAAGGTTTGATCTCTTCACCTAGTGTCCCTACTCTGAGAGGAGAGGAAAGTTCATAGTAAAAACCTTTTCTGGTGGCCGAGGAAAGGCAGACTGTGCTAATATGAGCCTGCGACTAACAGATGGCTGGAGGTTGCTTCAACCTTCTTATGTTGCACCTGGAACAAAATGATCCAAGCTCATAGTTTGAGTGTTTATATTTCCCTATAAATCTGTATGGACCCAAGGGGCCAGGGCGATAGCATGGAAGTAAGGCGTTTGCCTTTCATGCAAAAGGTCATCGGATCGAATCCCGGTGCCCCATATGGTCCCCCCTGCCTGCCAGGAGCAATTTCTGAGCATGGAGCCAGGAGTAACCCCTGAGTACTGCCGGGTGTGACCCCCCCCCCCAAAAAAAAAAACACAAAAAAATCTGTATGGACCCACTAAGAAAATTTAGAAAAACATTCCTGTTAAACTGTATTAAGCCTGTTTAACACATATACTGATAATGTATTTCATTGGCCTATAAATTTTAGGGACTATTCTCATCTACTATCAAATAATTCCACATGGATATCTAGATTTCTGGAGATAATTTACAGCTTGTCCTGTACCCCTAGAACATGGACTGGAATAGCAGGGGGACAAGTCCTACCATTTGCTTCCATCTCAAAAATTTATTTTCTCAGTGCTTGAGGCACCGACTGGTGCATTGGACCACATTAACCATTTGCATTTAATGTCCATGTTCATTAAAGTAAGCGAGACCTTACCCTAAATATCTGCTGTGAGGCACAAGTAAATCAAGTTAACTAGAAAATGGTACATGGGACCACAGAGATAATAGAAACACCCAGGGCATTGGCTTTGCACACAACTGACTGAGATTCGGTCCCTGGCAACTCATATAGTCTCTTCTGCCCCAGTAGGAGTGATCCCTGAGCACAGAGATCAGAGTAAACCTGAGCAATGCCAGCTTCTACCCCTCCAATACCAATAAAAAGAAAACTCATAGCCCAAGCTTCTAACAGACAGTAGCATGGTTACTTGAATCATTCAACAACACATACTCAGATTTCATCTTCCAGTTCACTGTGAGCTCGAAGGAAGGACAGGTGTGTTGCACCACCTAGGCTCCTTGAATGGGTTCTCTCCCTCCCTTCACGATACCCTGTCAGAGTCTATAGACTTGAACCTCAGTTCAGGGCCCTCTAATTGGGAAAAATCCAGGACAGCTCCAGCTGATAGGAAAAAAATACCACCATGAAGGCAAGAATCAGAAGCAAAAAATAAAGAGCTTGTTAAATTTTCTGCTATTGTATTAATGACTTTATTGGAGATATACTTTCACAAATATATTTACTATTGAACGTTTTAAATCTCTTCCATTTTATTTTTCTTTCTATTTTCTTTCCATTTTTAAAAATAACGTTGCTTTCCCTTATTTTGAAACAAATGTATTATGATCAGTTATGTCAACTATATGAAGCGTTTTCTTTAAATAAAAAATAGAAACAAAACATGAAACTTCCTCTCCCAGAACCATGTGGCACCCTTACTTCCTTCATATCCAGTCGCTCCAGCTTGACTAGGGCGATTTTTTCACGCAGTCTTGTGATTTGGAGCAAGTTACATAAGCCTGTGAACTGCAATTTCTTCAAATGATCAACTGGAATGACAGTATCAGTCTCAGGTTGTTGGATAAATACAAGTGTCATCTTACACCCCCAGAGCCTGGGAACAGGCTGGTCATAGTGGAAACAGGAGTTCAAAGGCAGCCCTAATTCTAGGGACTTGTGCCTGAAAAGCACAGTGGTGCAAGAAGGTGTGTGTGTGTGTGTGTGTGTGTGTGTGTGTGTGTGTGTGTGTGTGTGTGTGTGTGTGTGTTTGGATGCAGAGTGGCAAAGAGGAGGGGAAGAGAGGGAATGCTGAAGCATTCCTGCTCTCCCAGGACAAGTGCAGACACTTGTCTGCTCCATAATGACTTTGTATTTTTAGATGCAACACTCTTTTGTGACCTGCTTTGTAAATACATGCTGTACAGAGGGGGAAGTGGAGCCATCCTGTGAGGGAGAGAGAAGATAGCAGAGGAAGAAATGTGTACACCAAAGGTCTACAAGGGAGGCAGTGGGTGGGGGCAGCTTGAGTGCAGAGTAGCAGAAATTGGGAGTTCCAGGGCTGGTTACTGCTCCTCACCCCCACCAGGGCTCTGCCCTCCCTTCCAGGGCCAGTTAGAAGACAAGAGCTATAGATTATCCTGTAAATGCAGCCTGAAATAGCTGGAGAAGCCAGAGCAGCTGGTGTGAGACAGCCCAGGATCCCTGAGGTAGGGAAGGGGCTGTATCTTCAGGATACTGAAGATGAAGGCAGCATGATCTGTAATTGTGTGTAAATGTGCCAGACATTGTCTGCTTTACTTCTGAGACTCCCATGCTGGGCTCCACCCCCATTCTCAGACTGACTGAGCTGGCTCCATTTTGTTCCCACTCCTTCTACTGAACTTCTAACTTTTGGAAAGTGTGTACTATCAAGAACTATTTATTAGCTGTCAACTAGACCTGGTCTTCTTGGAAAGCTATGAAAATAAATACATATACTTTGATTTTTCTTCTTTATGTAGTAACTAAGGCCAGCTGGACTAGAAAATGGTGAACTTTAGGAGAATATCATCCATAACCAGTCCTTGCTCTTAGTCCTCTCTTTCATCTTGCCACCACCTCTGTAATTTTTTTCTTTAAATCTCCCTTTATGAAAGACACCAACAAAATAGATTTAAGGTGATTCCTCAGTTTGAGCTCTTTTGTGTGTGTGTGT
>PVKC010037378.1:0-12998 GCA_004027635.1 Crocidura indochinensis
TTTTTTTTTTTTGGTTTTTGGGTCACACCCGGCAGTGCTCAGGGGTTACTCCTGGCTCCATGCTCAGAAATCGCTCCTGGCAGGCACGGGGGACCATATGGGGCACCGGGATTCGAACCGATGACCTTTTGCATGAAAGGCAAACGCCTTACCTCCATGCTATCTCCCGGGCCCCTGTTATTCTCTTAATATAAATGTTTGTATCTTACATATGATAAAGGTTATTCTGTATCAGTCTCTATTCTTCAATATGACATATTTTAGTTACTAAAATAGCAGTAAGTTGCATGATTACATCTTTCTTTTCTTATAACTGAGTAGTATTATATTGTGAATATGTCCCATAGTTTCTCTAATCACTCATCTCTTCTTGGAAACTAGAATTTTTAAGAGCTAGGCTCTCGTGAATAAAGCTGCAGTAAAACTGGAAAGTTTTGTGGATTATGGGATAGGCAATCAGAATGGTTTAGTTAACATGTGCCTTTTGGCACATTATCATTCGGATAAAAACAACTACCCAACAGTCAATAGTGGAAAATTTCAGAGATGCAGGCTATAGTGGAGGAATATTGAGATTTCTTAGATTTAGCCTTAAATTCAGTGACATTGAATTAGAGACCCTGCTCTAGGATTTAGGATTTCCTATTGTGTTTTGCTAAAGTTCTAGAAGAAAGAATATGGTAATTTCTAGGGTGGGTGCTCAATTTCTTTCATTTTGGGCCCCTAAGGATTAAAAGTATTAAAGCAAGTTTTCAGAACTTTCACATTATTTTGTATAGGGAACACTTTAAAATTAAATGTGGAACAAGCAGTTTTTGTTTGGATAGACATTATAAAGATTTAAAACTGGGAGCTGCAAGCAATTTAGAAGAATCTGGAAAGCAAGAATATTACTATGATGAAAGTGAGACACCAGTTCAAAGAGAGAAATAATATAATTATGAGATTATGTGAAATGACTTCTGATATCTGGTAAAGATTATAAAGTTAGGATACCTATGAATTAATATTTTTGTTTAATAAACATACCTGAAGTGACAGTGACAGTCCACTAGTCTTTGCGGAAGTGGTAGCAGGAATACTGTTATCTTTGTGATATTTTCTCCAAAATATAATATTTTCAAATTGCTTCTCTTATTGAAATGGTTGGGAAGATAATGACTAATTTCATCATAACATTGTATTATTGCTACTGGTTAATTATTATTTAACAATTTTCATATTTTAATTGTATAAAGTGGTCAAAATAATATAACAAACTGTTAAAAGAAAACCAAAAAAACAGAAAGATGTCATAGGTGAATGGCTCTAAACTCAAACTCTAGACAAATCTCTGAATCAGCACATATTAGTTAGAATGGCTAAAATTAGAACAGGCACACATCAACTTTTTCTTAAATAAACTTTTAGAATAAATTAATAAAATAATTATATAATAATTTTTATGACACCAAATCATTCAATGATATTCAAACTTACCAAGCATAAGGCAGCCATGTAAATCAGGGATGATGAGCATGTTATTAAGTATTGTGGGTTCTTGGATATGTCAAATGAAATATCCAAAAATGTATTACATTAGAATTAAAAAAAAAAGACATAACAGATCATCAGGAATTCTATAACTAGTAACTAGCTTTATGGAGTTTATTAAATACATCTTTTTGAACATTATTTATATCAAGTTAAGTGTAGATAATTATAACACCGAGACAATTCTATACATTAAATGAGACTATATGATATCTTTTGCCATTTATGATACATCATACTGATATTTATAGACAATATTTATACCAGAACTCATATTATTTTAGAATACCATTTCATACTTTCAATATACCCATTAATTCAATCTAATACACATACTTTTATATATTTTAGTCATTTAATATTAATTTTTTCTCAATTTGCCAGTGGAATGTTTAATTTCTTTCATTCATTTTTTGAATGGTGTGGTGAGGTGTGTGTGTATGTGTGTGTGTGTGTGTGTGTGAGAGAGAGAGAGAGAGAGAGAGAGAGAGAAGGAGAGAGAGAGAAGTGGTGAGCCATATCTTTCAGTACCTAGTGTTATTTCTGGCTTTGAACTCATGATGATTTCTTAGCTGACTCGGAGAACTATATGTGGTGCTGGATTGAAGCCTGGTTGTTTATGTGCAAGATAAATGTCCCATCTATTGTACTATCCCTCTAGTTTCAGCACGGTTTGCATTCTTATCTCTATCCATGATTTATAAATCTCCTTCTTAACTATTATAAATTGAGATCCTGAATATTCTGGTACTAAAAAGAATAAAATCCTGTGTAAAGCTTCATATGTCAGAAATTATTTTGACTTTTCTAAATATAAGTCATATAAATATACTCTGAACACCAAGGAAACTGGTTCTTTAGGAAAGCTGTGAATATTTTTAGGAAAACTGTGAATTAATTATTAAAGGTACTTAAAAAAGCTACCTTAAATAATTATTCCCCGGCTGTGTCTTTCTTAGAATTCTGACATTACAAATTTAACGTTTTCACTAGGGGGCGACATAACATTTTCTCTTCTCATTCACAAGGTACAGTCTGCTATCGTAGATTAATAATGCTATTAAATATAGTAATCACATTTGCTTTACTTAAGAGACATTTTTAAATGCCACTGACTAGGATTTAGGCAAGGAGATGTGATTTAGATGTGACATATATTATAGTTGCATTATTTGTATACTACATCAACTAATTATCTCTGTCCTTTCTCTATCTCTTATAATATCCTTATGTAGTAAGATAGTGGTAACACAGAGTTAAAAATTAACAATTCTACACATTTATATATATTTCTCGACTGTCCAAGATCAGTTTTATTACTGAAGTTGTTGCTTCTATTTCTTTAAATAACTTTAACACACTGATTACATTCTTCTTAATATGCAACGTGTTTTAAGGCCATAGTCAATTTATAATTAAATTGGGTTGATATTTTCTTAGTTTTAGTTATTAATTGAACCAAGGGTGGATATTGGTTAATATTATCTTTTGATTTTATAGGTAGTTAAAATGTGAAATAAATATAATGTAAAATTATAAAATTACCCTTGTTATGATTTTTGTGATGTTTTAGAAATATAATTGATTGGTAACAAAGAAAACATGTCTCTTTTATTAATATTTTATATAGTTTACTAGGTAGAGATAAAAATTACATATTCAAAGAAAATAATGGCAATTCTCAAAAATACACAAGACAACCTACAGGCAAATTTATATAGTTTTATAAGCAAAGTATTGCCCAATACTGCCATAGTTAAGACATTCTTCTTCAATATTATGTTACAGTAAAGGGTTATCAAAGTAAATATTATAAATAATAACACCAAATAATTTGATATTTATAGTAATCTGTGTGTTATACAGTTCCTAGCATATATATGCACAATTTTACATAAGAAACCATATTTTTTGTTTGTTTTTATTATGAGACTACTTCTGGTGGCACTCAGGATTACTCCTGACTCTGTGCTCAGAAATTACTACTGGCAGGCTTGGGGAACCACATGGGATAATGGAACTTGAACTCAGGTTGGCCACATGCAAGGCAAACTACTACCGGGTATGCTATCATTTCAAAGAAACCATGTTTTAAATTATTTAAATATTAAATTAAGCACCATTATTTACAAATTTATTTATATTTGAGTTTTAGACATGCATAGTTCCAGCATCAAATCCACCACAAGTGTACACTTCCCTCCACCAATGTCTCAGGTCCTTTCCCATATCTTCTCCTCCCAACTTGCCATCTTGACAGCACCTTTTTAAGTGGTTATTAAATTTTGACTCTCATGATTTCAGTGTTATTGATTTCATGGCTTTGACATGTAACTCTGTCCATCTTTAATTTTTTTAATTTTTAAATTTTAGAAATGTGCTATAAAATGACCTATCATTTTTTATTTAAATTAATATCTTTATTTAAGCATCATGATTACAAACATACTTGTAGTTGGGTTTCAGTTATAAAAAAAGGACACCCCAATTCATTAGTGCAACATTCCCACCACCAATGCCTCTCATCTCCCTCCTCCCCCACTCCCTGCTTGTCTTTGAGACAGGCATTCTATTTCTCTCACTCACTAACATTGTCATGATAGTTGTCTGTGTAGTTATTTCTCTAACTGAACTTAAACTCTTTGTGGTGAGCTTCATACAGTTAGCCAGTCCTTCCAGCCTTCATATTTATTGTCTTTGTATATTATTACATAGTCTTTAATTTTCTTAAAACCCATAGATGAGTGAGACTATTCCGTGTGTCTCCCACCTTCTGACTTATTTCACCCAGCATAATAGTTTCCATGTCCATCCATGTATAGGAAAATTTCATAACTTCATTTTTCCTGACAACTGAATTCATGAATTCATGGAATTCAACATGAATTCATTCCATTGTGTTCCACAGTTTCCATAGCCACACATCTGTTGTCAGGCATATGGGTTGTTTCCAGATTCTGGCTATTGTAAATAGCGCTGCAATAAATATAGGTATATAGAACACATTTCTGTCTTCTTTAACACCATCAGTATACCTGATTCCCACTGTTTTCACATCAGTATTTCTCCCTTTCTACTCTACTTCTTTCCTACTCTTCACTGAACTCTGTGGCCAACTCTAGTTAATCCTCATAAATCATTGCATTCTCTTATGCAGTCATTCTAAATATCGCATATATATGATAACATGCTGTATTTAACCTCTGGCTTACTTTTTTTTAACATGATTTATTCCAGTTCTGTTCGTGTTGCAGCAAATTATATGATTGCTTTGACTATAAAGTGTTCCATTGTATATATGCATGTGTGTATGTGTGTATATATATGTATATATGTATACATATACATACCACACCTTCATTAGCCACTCATCTGTTGTTGAACAGCTAGGTCAGTTCTAAATGAAGTACTGTATTGACTTCTGTAAGGAGTAATGGTGTATATATGTCCTTTTGAATAAGTGTTTTCTGTCCTGAGGATAGACACCCTATATGAAATTTCTGGGTCATATGGCAAATAAATTTTCAGTTACTGAGACTCCTTCATAATGTTTTCCATAGGAATTTGACCAGACAACATTTCCACCACCAGTGATGAGAGTTCCTTTTAACCACATCAATGACAACATAGGTTGAGCCCACTATTTTTTATAAGTGCTGTCCTCATTGCTGTAAGATTGTTGTCATAATTTGGATCTCCTTAATGATACGATGATGAACATTTTTTCTCATGTGCGTATCAAGCCATCTGTTGGTCTTTTCAGAAAAATGCCTGTTAATTTCCTCTCCTCTTTTTTTTTAATTTTTATTTTAGAATTTATTTTTGTTAGGTTTTGTAAGTATTTGTATATCCTTAAAATGAATTCTTTATCCATGTGTTGAGTGCAAATACTTTTTTCACTCAATTGACTTTCTTTTACTTTTAGTCTGTTTTTCTTTTACCATCTGACACTTTATTTTGATGTAGTATCATTTATTTAGCTTTGATTCAGTAGCTTTGCCATTGACATTGCATCATTGAAGATTCCCTTGAGGACTAGGTCTTAGAGCATTTGTAATTTATAGATTTGGGTCTGTTCTAATGTCTTAGAAACGTTTTGAGTTGGATTTTGTGTTAGTAGTGAGATATGGACCCGATTTTAATTTCACGTTATCCAAATGCCCCGACATCATTTGTTGAAGGGCTATATTTATTATACTGCATAGTTTCAGCCCCTTTGTTAGAACCAAGCTGACTGTATATATCAGAGTTTATCTTTAAATATTTTATTCTCATCTATTTATTATTTAGGCAGATATTCTGTCTTTATTTACCACCATTTTATTTTGATCATTATGGTTTTGTAGTAGCTTGATATTTAATAATATGATTTCTTCCAGTTTCTTATTTTTCACTATAGTTTTGGTTACTAGGAGTCTTTTATGCTTAAACACAAAATGTATAACTGACTATTATGAGTCCTTAAATAATGCTGTCTGAATTTTGTAGAGAGTGGGTTGTATCTATATAATATATTAGGATGGTCATTTTCACAATATTTATCCTTCAATCTATGAGCATGGAATATATTTCCATTTCCTTAGGTCTTCATATATTTTTTAAAATTTTGAAAGTATTTTGAAATTTCATGAACAGTTCTATCAACTCTTTAAATGGATTCCTAGATATTTGATGTGTTGAATACTGCTTTAAATGGGATAGACTCTTTGATATTTTTCTCCTTTGATTCATTATTTGTATAAGGCAATGCAACCAATTTTTGTGAACTTTGTAGACAGCCACCTTCTTTGGTGTATTGGTTTATTTTTTTCTAGGAGCTTTTTTTGTGGACTCTTTAGGGTCTTCAATATCATCATGCCATCTAACAACTGAGATAATTTGACTTTCTCGTTTTCCAATTTTAATCCCTTTGAGTTTTCTTCTCTTGCATGATTGCTGCTATTAGGATTTCTACAAAACTTAAATAAGAATAAAAACAATAAATACCCTTGCCTTATGCCTAATCTTCATGGCAATGCTTTCAGATTAAAGAATAAATTAAAAAATGTTTGTTATATTTTTATAGATAGCTGTTAATATATTGAGGAAGTCTCCTTCCTTAATATTTTTGTTTATTTATCATAAACAGGTCTTGGATATTGTCATGCCTTGATTTATCTGATAATGTTTGGTGTTAATTGATTTGCATATATTGAGCCCTCCTTGCATTATTGTGATCAAGCCAACTTAATTAAGATATTTACATTTTTAATGTCCTATTGGTTTCAGTTTGCTAATGATTGATTGATGATTTTTTTTGGGGTGGGGGGCAGGGACACACCTGGTGACACTCAGGGCTTACTCCTGGTTATGCGCTCAGAAATCTCTCCTGGCTTGAGGGACCATATGGGATGCCAGGGGATTGAATCGTGTTCCATCCTAGATCACACACGTAAAAGGCAAATGCCTTACCACTACCACTCTGGCCCCTGGTTGATGATTTTTGCATCAATTCTTATTAAGTATATTGGCCTGAAATTTTTTTTTCTGTTAGTATCTCTGTCAGCTTTGTTATAAATGTAATGTTAACTTCATAGAAAAATTAGCCATAAACTTTGTTTATTTCTGTCACCTTTGTAAATAACATTATAGCAGCAATATCAGTTCACAGGTGTTCAATCAAAAGTAATCATTCACCTTACTGAATATCTCAACTACTTTATTAATAAGGTGACAATAAAAGCTCGATCAATCCTCAAAATACAGGTCATGTGCAAATGTAAAATAATCATAGTATCTATTTGGGGGCACGTACAAATAGATAATCACTTATTCTTAATTGATTTCTCTCTCACACACACAAACTGGCACACACACATCTTCCTATTACCGCTCTCCCACCATCTCTATCATTCTCCTATCCTCCCTTCAAATTTTCAAACTTTTCTCACTGTTACTCTACCTCCCCTCTTATTATACTCTTGAATGGATCAAGAAGTTATGGTTGGGGTTGGGGTTGGGGTTGGGGTTCGGGTACAAGCAGTAAGGCGTCTGTCTTGCTCACGCTAGCCTAGAATGGACCTGTTCAATCTCCTGACATCCCATATGGTCCCCCAAGTCAGGAGATATTTCTGAGCGTACAGCCAGGAGTAACCCTTGAGTGCCACTGGGTGTGGCTCCAAAACAAAACAAAACAAAACCAAAAAAAGAAGTTGTGGCATATATACATACACACCTGCATACATATACATGTATACATGCAACACACTCAGGATACTATAAAGATTTAAGAAAAGATTAAGTCATGCAATTTTCTGAATTATGAACAATAGTAGATGGTAAAATGCTAAAAATATTAATTAATTAAAGACTAAAAAATATTAGTCAGAAAAAAGGATAGATAAGGTGTTATTTCACTAATATGCTGGACTTAAAAATACAGAGCAAATAGCTCCAAAGGACCAAAGGCAATGGAATGATAGAATTGACTCACAGGGCTGATATGTTGGGGTTCAGGAGGTTTGAAATGGAGAGACCTAGGATATCTTGGGGGAGATTTGTATACAGTGGTGATAAATGTGACAGTGTTTAAATTATGTTCATGTGAAACCAGCATTAATAGTATTGTAAATCACATTTCCTCAATCAACAGAAAATTATTTAAACAGAAAAAATAAACTTTGACAATCTATATTTACTTTTAAAAATGTTTCAGAATTAATGAGCATACTGCTTTATTGTCTCCTGATGAATTTATTGCCAAAATTTTGTTCAGGCATTTCCAACTTTAGATCCTCACCAAAGCTGTAACACCTTTGAATCTGTCAACTATCTACTACCTTCAAATGTATTTTATGCTTCATTTAATGAGTTGATTTTGGTTATTTTTAGTTGAGAAACAAGACTAGTATTAATGCAAATGTAGACTTGCACTTTCTTTTTCAAGGACATGAGCATTTTACTGTTATGTTTTTTTTTGTGTTTGATAGTGCTTTATTCCCTTAATTACTTCTTATTTTGTTTTATTTTATTTAATGTTTAAATATTCAAAAAATATTCAGTTATATTTTTATAGAAAATTATATGAGAGAGCTTTGGGTATGAGTTCTAGTTTGTAAACTGGACCATTTATTTCATGAAATTTGAAACAAAAATTATCCTTTAGTTCTGTTTCTTTAGTAATGTAAAAACAATTTTATCCCTGCTGCACACTAAATGTATTTTAAAAATATATCAATTATAATTTATTATTTCTGAAATACTTTAAAATTTCTATCTATAAACATAAATATTGATTCAAGAATATGAACTATATTTTTAGCATCAGTTTCTGTCATGTAATCATTTTGATTTTCATTTTGATTCTCACTACTGTTGATACCTTAAGGACATACTTCCTCTTATTTCAAAGTGAATAAATGAACTTGTGCTTTCAACAAACACCAGAGTGATGATAAATTAATATCACATAATATAGATGCTTGTTTGAGTCCAATGAAAACTGGTCAGGGATGAAAATAAAAATTCACTCTCAAGACCCCTTTACATTGTATTTCTTGTTAATTTTAACAGTATTTCTTGTTAATTTTATAGATCAAAATTAAAATTCTTTAGTGTTCAGATACCAGGTTAAACAATGGCAGTTGTTGATTGAAGGTTTGAAAAAATACGATATGTTGCCACAAAAATTAAGATTTATGGGTAGGGGTAATGATCCAGATTTCCTATAATCCACTTACAACTATTCCAGGATAAAATGCAAGCTTGGTTTCAATATGCTAGCTTTAAAAGGCTACTTGCTGTTACAAATTCTGATACAGTATGAGAAATCATGCATAGTTTTAATTTTTTTTATTTTCTTTTGAAGCCACACCTGACAATGCTGAGAACTTACTTATGGATTTGCGATAAAGTGCCACTTTAGTTGGTGCTTGAGGGACCATATGGGATGCAGAAATTGAACCCTGGAGAGCAACCAGCAAAGCAAGTGCCCTCCCCTCTGTACTAAAACTCCAGCGTGTTTTATTCTTTGTTAATTCTCTGTAAACACTCACCCTCCTACCTTTTTAGTTATCACCTCCGATCTCCCCAAATTAGGTCTTTTAAAAAGATCGTAGAAGTCCATATGTTTCTTTGCAAAGAAAATATAAATTCATAAATATTAAATTAAAAAGAGTTGAAAAACATCTTTTTAGGGAATTATAGCTATACTTATAGGTATAGCTATTTTTATTTTATTGTTACTTTTTTGTTTTGCTTTTTGTTTGTTTTTGTTTTTGTTTTTTGGGCCACACCCGGTGGTGCTCAGGGGTTATTCCTGGCTGTCTGCTCAGAAATAGCTCCTGGCAGGCACCGGGGACCATATAGGACATCGGGATTCGAACCAACCACCTTTGATCCTGAATCAGCTGCTTGCAAGGCAAATGCCGCTGTGCTATCTCTCCCGGCCCTTTATTGTTACTTTTTAACTTTATTTTTAATTGTTTTATTTAAGCACCATAGTTAAAAAATTGTTTATTGTTGGGTTTCAGTCATACAATGTACACCATCCTTTACCAGTTCATACTTCCTATCACTGATGTCTCCCATTTTTCTCCCATTCTCTCAACTCACCACCTCTAGTTTTCTCTGGGGCAAATTTCTTCTCTCTTTCCCTCTCTTTTTCTCCCTCGTTATTTCTCTCATCTTTTTTAACAATATGTTTGCATTATTGTTAATGGAAGGGAGTGTTTTCTATTAGTTTCTGTACTTTCAATATCGAGTTCTTGTCCAGAGCAACCACTTCCACCATCATTGTCCTAGTAGACCCTTCTTTATGTTAGCTACACTCACCAACCTTGGGCTATACCTCCTGTCTTTTATCTCTACTGTTCTCTATTGTTACCATATTAGTTATTTATTATATTATTATTTATTTATTATATTATTATTTATTATTTATTTATTCTTATATCCCACATAAGAATGAGATTGTTCTGTCTATACCTTTCCCTCTGGCTCATTTAACTCAGCATAATAGTTTTCATATCCACCATGCATAAGCAAATTACTTAATTATCTGATGACTTCATAGTATTCCATTGTGCAGATGTATCAAATTGTCTGTGGCCACTCATCTGTTGTCGAGCACATAGGTTTTTTTTTTTATTTTTCCCAGATTCTGGCTATTGTAAATAGTGCTATGTTGAACATAGGAGTGCAGAAGGCAGTTTTGTATTGTGTTTTTGTGATCCTGTGAGATATCCCTAGGATTGGTATTGCTGGGTGATATGGAAGATCAATTTTCAGCATTTTGAGGAATGTCCATATTATTTTCCAAAAAAGCTGGACAAATCTGCATTCCCACAAACAGTGAATGATTTTCCCTTTCCCCCCTCAGTCAAGCTAAAACTGGATATACTTGTTGTTGTTTTGAAATGTATGCCAGTCACTGTGATGTGAGACGATATTTCATAGTTGTTTTGACTTTCATCTCCTTGATGATTAGTGATATGGAGCTTTTTTTTTCATGTGCTTTCTAGCCAAATGTATTTCTTCTTTGGAGAAATGTCTTTTCATTACTTCTTCCAATTAGGTGGGTTTTCTCCATGTAAAATTCATCAGTGCCTTAATTAACTTAGATGTTAACCCTTTATCTGATGGGTATTGGGTGAACAACGTCTTCCAATCCATGAGTAACTTTTGTATCCCAGGCACTATATCCTTTGAGGTACAGAAGCTTCTGAATTTAATGTATTACCATTTGTTTATCTTTGCTTCCACTTGGTTGCCAGTGTTGCTTCATCCTTAAAGATCCCTTTACCTTCAATGCCTTGAAGATCCTTTACCTTCAATGCCATCTTCAATGGTCTACATGTTTTCTTCTATATACTTTATGGTTTTAGGTCTAATATCAAGGCCTTTAATTTATTTTTAGTTGACCTCTGTGCATGGTGTTAAGGAGAGGTCTGAATTCATTTATTTGCATGTAGTTGACCAGTTTTCCCAGTACCACTTTTTAAAGAGGCTTTTCTTGTTCCACTTTGTGTTTCTTTTTCCTTCATAATTCAAAATTCATTCATAACCTATGAGTATATCTCCTGATATTTAAGTCTATTTCATTAATCTGTGGGTCTATCTTTATTCCAATATATGCTATTTTAAAGACTACAGTTGAAAATCCGGGAAAATAATTCTCCCCATCTTTTTTTTTTTGACAAGATTGCTCTAACTATTCATGGGCATTTATTTCTCCATATCAATTTTAGGAGCATCTGATGCACTCTCTACAATAATAGTTGGAACTGATTGTTCTGAACAAGAACTTGGCACTGAAAAATGTCATTAGAATTTTTATAGAGATTAGATTATGTATGTCCAATGTTTTAGGATGTATTAATATTTTGTTTTGCCTTTTTTGGGGGTACACACCTGTTGATGCTCAGGGGTTACTCCTGGCTATGAGCTCAGAAATCGCTCCTAGCTTGGGAGGGACCAAATGGGATGCTGGAGAATCAAACCACAGTCCTTTCTAGGGTAGTGCTTGCCAGGCAGATGCCTTACCTCTAGCTCAACTGCTTCAGAGCCCCTGTATTAATAAATAATGTTGATCCTTCCAATCCATGAACAGGTTATATAGCTTCATATTTCCTTCTGTCCTCTTTTATTTCTTGAAGAAGTGTTTCATAGTTTTATTTATATAACTCTTTCATCTCTAGGTAAGTTGACTTCAAGGTACTTGATTTTCAGAGGCACGATTGTGAATGGGATTTTCTATGATATATTTTTCTTCTCTTATTTTTTGTATATAGAAAAGGCATGGATATTTGCATATGAATTTGGTAGCCTGCTACTTTACTATACAAATCTATTGTTTTCTGGGCTTTTTTGTGCAGTCCTTAGAAAATTTTAGATACAATATCATGTCATCTGCAAACAGTGAGAGCTTCATTTCTTCCTTTCCCATGTGAAAATCCTTGATGTCTTTTTCTTGCCAAATTGCTACCGCAAGTACTTCTAGTACTATATTGAGCATGGTGAGAGGAGTCAACTTTCCCTTATGCCAGATCTTAGTGGAAAGGCTTTTAATTTTACTTCATTGAATATAAAATATGCAATAGGATTGTGATAAATGGCTTTGACAATATTGAGGATATTTTCTTCAATTCTAATTCTATGAGAGATTTTTTTCATGGATGGGTGCTGGATCATGTCAAATGCTTTCTCAAAATCTATTGATATGATCACATGGTTTCTACTTTTCTTTTATGGATATGGTGTAAAATATTGTTTGACTCACTTATTATATTAAGCTATCCTTGTATCACTGGAATAAATTCTGCTTAGTCATGGTGCATAAGATATAAGATTCTTTTTTATCTATTATTTTTATTTTGACCATATTAGATAACATATTTCACAGTAGTATTTTAATGACATATTAACATTGAATCAGGACAACTCCCATCACTAAACTTGCCCTACCTCCACCCCCCGTTCCCATCCTG
>PVKC010037379.1:0-12998 GCA_004027635.1 Crocidura indochinensis
AAAAAAAAAAAAAAAAAGAATTCTAAAATTAGAAATTCTTAGAACTTGAGAGGTGGCACAGAAAAGCACTAACCTAGGATGAACTGCGAAATGGTCCCCCAAGCCAGGAGCCATTTCAGAGAGCATAGCCAGGAGAAACCTCTGAGCATCACCAGATGTGACCCAAAAAGCAAATAAAATAAAATAAAATTAGAAATTCTTTTTTCCTATCTCAGTTCTATCCTGAAGGCAACAAAAATAGTCTTTTTTGGGGCCCGGGAGATAGCATGGAGGTAAGGCGTTTGCCTTTCATGCAAAAGGTCATCATTCGAATCCTGTTGCCCCATATGGTCCCCCGTGCCTGCCTGGAGCAATTTCTGAGCATGGAGCCAGGAATAACCCCTGAGCACTGCCGGGTGTGGCCCCAAAACCAAAAATAGTCTTTTTTATGTGCTCCTCGATACAGTTTAAGAATAAACTCAAGCCTGGGGTGATTTCTGAGCATATAGCCAGGAGTAACCCTTAGCATCAAACAGATATGGCCAAAACACACACACAAAGAATATACAAACAGGGCCGGAGAGACAGCACAGTGGTTGGACATTTGCCTTGCATGCAGCCAATCCACCAATTTGGTGGTTCAAATCCTGGCATCCCATATGGGATGTGCCTTCCTGAGTGCTGCCAGGTATGACCCAAAACAAAACAAAAACAAACAAATAAAAAAAGAATATACAAACAGGTCCAGGGAGATAGTACAGGATATAAGGCAGTTGCCCTGTATTTAGCCAATCCCAATTTGCTCTCCTGCATGGTAACATGCCTGCCATTATTCCTAAACAGTCAGGATTAGCACCTAAGCTTTGCTTGTGTGGCTTCTTTGGGCCACACCCTGTGATGCTCAGGGGTTACTCTTGGCTATACATTCAGAAATTGCTCCTGGTTCAAAGGATCATATGGGACAGCCAGGTGACTGAACCAAGGTCTGTCCTAGATCAGCCGCATGCAAGGCAAATGCTCTACCACTGTGCTATTGCTCCGGCCCCAATTTTTATTTGTATTTAATAAATGAATAATATGTCCCTAAATGTAAATGTAAACTAGGAGGCATCAATTTGTGTCTGTATTTAATTTTTTTCTAATCACACACTACTATACTATGTAGATGTGTGAATATGTATGCATATTACATCTAGTTTATCATTCTATATGCTAGTAGTTATGTAGCATACTCTGTCTTACATCTTGTGTTTTCCTTTTCTTTTTTTTTTTCAATTGGAGGAGGTTCTTACTCAGTGATTCCATGGTACTACAAAGAGCCAGGGATCAAACTCAGGGCTCCCATATGCAAAAAATGATTTCTAGTCATTAGGTCTAGTTCCCCAACCCAATATCTTGTGCTTTTTTTGTGTGTGTGTGTGTGTGTGTGTGTGGTTTTTGGGTCACACCC
Organism: Crocidura indochinensis; assembly: GCA_004027635.1. Lineage (NCBI taxonomy): Eukaryota > Metazoa > Chordata > Mammalia > Eulipotyphla > Soricidae > Crocidura > Crocidura indochinensis. The sequence continues at coordinate 1,430 of PVKC010037379.1, forward strand.
GGCAGTGCTCAGGGGTTACTCCTGGCTCCATGCTCAGAAATTGCTCCTGGCAGGCACGGGGGACCATATGGGGCACCGGGATTCGAACTGATGACCTTTTGCATGAAAGGCAAATGCCTTACCTCCATGCTCTCTCCCGGGTCCCATCTTGTGCTTTCTTTACTAAACAGTATAACTTAGCTTCCCATATCAGTATATAAAGTGTTTTAGTATTCTTTTCTGAAACTTTACTAGCATTCCCTTGCTTGGATATGTCAAAATGTATTTAACTTGTCTCCTACTGATAAAAATTTAGGTTGTTTGCAATCTTTAGAAAGATAACATCATTAAAAATGATGTATTCTTTCATATACATGCAACTGTATCTCTAGAACAAATTCTTAGAATTGAGAGAAAACACAGGCACAAAATGATGTTATCCACAAAATCCTGTCATGTCTGTTAGCATTCTGTGAGAATATTTGCTTCCTATAACCTGATCAAAGCCAATATGGTATCAAAGACTTGATTTTTGTCAATCTGATGAGTAAACAATAGTATTTCAATGTTTTTTAAGTGTACTTTTGTTATTCTATATGCAGATTATTTTTCTTATGTTTAAGAGCCTTTTTCTTGTTAAGATTTGCCCATTATTTCCTAGATAGTTGTGAATCTTACTGATTTTCTGAAGTGCATAATTAAGAAAAGCAACTCTTTGTGCAAATGACTTGCAGATTTTTCCTTCTGATATTTGTCTCAAAAATCGAGTTTACTTTTTCTTTCTGTTTTATTTGGAGGGGGCAGTCACATCAGTGGCGCTCAGGGGTTACTCCTGGCTCTGTGCTCAGAAATCTCTCCTGGCAGTCTCGGGGAATCACATAGGATGCTGAGATGGGAGAAACAGGTCTGTCCTGGATTGGTCTCATGCAAGACAAATGCACTACCACTGTGTTTTGCTCTGACCCCCTTTTTTCTATTTTCATGCTTTTTCTTTCTTTATAGTTTCTAGGCCTCCTGTGGCTTCTTTGTTTTAAAAATTGATGTATTTGTGGCTATGGGAATGATAGAGAGGTTAGGACACATGTTCTCCACTCATTGTTAGCTGCAACTCTGGATCCCCCCCAGCACTCCTGGATGTCACAGGTGTCATTGGCTGAGTATTGCTTAAGTAGCATCTCATACCTTTGACTCTTGCATTGAACCACCAATTAGATTTATCAAGCATCACCAGTTTTCTGTTTCTGCACCCCTAAGTCATTTGGAGTTTTTGGAGTTAGAGAGAGAGCACAGAAGTGAAGGCATAGGTCTTCCATACTTATATTTACTTATTGGTTTGCTTTTTGGGCAACACCTGGTGGCACTTAAGGGTTATTCCTGGCTTTGCACTCAGAAATTACTCCTGATAGGGACTGGAAAGATAACACACCAGTAAGGCACTTGTTTTGCACGCAGCCCATCCAGAACTGACAATGGTCGAATTCCAGCATCCTATATGGCCCCCCATGCCTGCCAGGAGCGATTTCTGAGCATAGAGCCAGAAGTAACCCTGAGTGCTATCAGGTGTGACCCCCAAAAACAAAAGAATAAAAGAAACTACTTCTGGCAGACCTGTGGGATCTTATGGGATACCAGGGATAGAAACTGGGTCTATCCTGGGCCAGTTGCATGCAAGCCAAAAGCCCTACCTGCTGTGTTGTATCGCTCAGGCCCCAATACTGCATATTGTTAATAAGAGGAGTTATCCCTAAGCAGAGCCAAGAGAAGACTGATAGCCATTGGGTGTCATTCCCCCAAAAAACAAAAACCATGACAAAATGTTTTCCTATTCATTAGATGTATAATTAAAGAAAAGGTATTTTATGAACATCTTTGGATTCTTTGGGCACATACTTTCCTTTTAATAGCTTTTCTCAGGGCCAGAGAGATAGCCCAGTGGTAAGGCGTTTGACTTGGACACAGAAGGATGGTGGTTTGAATCCGGGCATCCCATATGGTCCCCTGAGCCTGCCAGGAACGATGTCTGAGCATAGAACCAGGAGTAACCTCTGAGCGCTGTCGGGTGTGAAACAAAAAACAAAATAATATAAAATAAAATAAATATCTGTACTCAAAAAACAAGTCATCCTGTAATTTTATTATTTTTTTGGTTCAGCAAGCCAAAAGAAAAAAGCCAAACAACTTACATATTTTTTGAGACTTGGATAAGGAAATTTAAATCATTCAGAAAGAACAGAATGATGTTGCTCTATCATCTCTCCTCATTATAATTTTGGAACAAATGACATCTTACAAAGCTATTAAAGAACACATTTTGGGCAAATATTCATGCTGAGCAGTGACATTCAGCTAAAAGAGGAAATTGAAATTTATTTCTTTAATTCCCCTTATTTGTATTCAAAATTATCTGGGGAAATGCTTTTTTGACTGCCTTATGTTTCTAAAAACACTGCAATTTTGGGATGTGCCATATGAAAAATTAAAGACTTTAGTTTCCGATGAACACAAACTCTATGATGGAGTCAATAGAACTATAAACTGAAGAGGTTGGGAGCTGGGGTAGAAGACACTGGGATAATAATGGAAGCCTCTTAGTGCTCTTGCAGTAAGCATGGCGTTACATATTTTACATACATACATACATACATACATACTTTATATAAGAAAGTATAAACAATAATATAAATACTGTTGTAAACTCTGATGTCTCAATTATATTTTTAAAAAGTTGAAATCTTTATGTTTTCCTCTGAGTAATATATGGATGGGGTGTGAGAAAACTACTAGAGATTTTAATGAATTTTATGAAATGGTACAATACAAAAGATACAAAAATCTATTGCATTTCTATACAATGCATCAGAAAACAGAGAAAGAGAAAAAAGCTCTTACTTACCATTGCATCAAAAGTATATTACCTGGGAGTAATTTTTGGATATATTTATTTAAACACCTGTATTACAAATATGATTATAGTTGGATTTTAGTCATGTAAAGAACACCCTCCTTCACCACCCTGGGAGTAATTTTAACAAAGGAAGTGACAAACATGTCAGAAAATTATAGGACATCATTAAACAAACTAGAGGACTACTGTTAAAATAACATTAATTCTTAAACCAATGTAATTCCTACCAAAATGTCAATAATTTTTCAAGTAAAAAGAACAAATAATGCTAAAATTTATATAGAACCACAAAAGACCTTGAAGAACCAAAGTTATTCTAAGATAAAAGAAAAAAAGGGAGGCAACTTTCTCAAGGTATGCTTTTCAATGAGATATCTCCCATTCACACTATACCATAAAATGAAGATAAATAAAATAACATGTTTATTTGTTTATTACAAGACAAACACACAGATCAGTGGAATAGAATTGAAGGGCCATAAATAACATATATAAATATTGCTAGTTAATTAAATACAAAAGAGCTAATGAAGAAAGGAAACAAAATAATGGAAAACCTTTTCCATTGGAGACTGGAGAAATAGCTCCAAGGACAGAGCTTGTGTCTTGTATCTGTGCAGCTTCAGCACCACTTGATCCCTGAACACTACCAGGAATGTTTCCCTGGTCACTGTGAGAAAACTATCACTACTATGTATGTCATTCCCTACCCCCAAACACACAATTTTTGTTTGGGGTCATAACCAGTTATGTTCAGAGCATACTCTTGGCTCTGTGCTCAAAGGTCATTCCATTCTGGGTTGACAAAACCATATATGATTCTGGAGATCAAATTTGGGTCAGCTGCCTGCAAGACAAGTGCCCTACCTACTATATTCTCTCTCCAATCCAATTTTTTTTTGGTTTTTGGGTCACACCCAGCAGTGCTCAGGGGTCACTTCTGGCTCTATGCTCAGAAATTTCCCCTGGCAGGTGCAGGGGACCATATGGGATGCTGGAATTCGAACCACTGTCCTTCTGCATGAAAGGTAAATGCTTTACCTCTATGCTATCTCTCCTGCCCTCTCCAGTCCAGTTAAAAAAATGAAACAAAAATAAAGACAATTGGTGTTGGAAAATAGTCACATGCAAAGAAATGGCACTATATTATTATTTGTAAATTTAAAAAATCATGTATAATCTAAGTCATGTAATAGGTAGATTAAAAACTTGGAATAAGGGTAAGAAGATAGTTCAAGTGGGACTATCTTGCTATTCCTAGAATATAGGAAGCCTGGACTTTGATCCCCTTTTTTGTGTGGCTTTCAGTTGCACTGCCACTGTAGACCTGGTGGCCTATGAGTACCCTGAGCCAGCTGCACCATATTGTTGGACCTGAGTATGGGAGTTTTTCATTCCTATACTCTTGGGTTAACCACTACTATGAATGGTCCTATTAACACTCAAAACCACATGGAAGTAAACATAGGTGACATATTCATAGACAATGACCACTGATATATCTTGGAGGACTCAATTCCAATAGCAAAGTAAATAAAACCAAAGAGAAAGAAGAGATACTATATCACACTGAAAGTTTCTGCACCCAGGAATCAGTAATAATTATCTGACATGAACTAAGCCTTAGGTTTGATACCCAGCATCAAATACAGAGACACAAATAACTTGAAGAAAAGACAGGCCTGGGGAGATAGAATAGAAGGTAAGGTACTCAGGGCAGAAAAAAAAAGGAGGTAAGGTACTTGCCTGTAGCAGACCCTTGTCTGAATCCTTGTATCACATACAGTCCCCTGAGCATCACTAGGGCCCACTCCTGAGTTCTGAGTCAAAAATAATCCCTGACACTAATGAATATGATCCCCAAACAAACAAAAAAACAAATGAAAAACAAACAAAAACCAGAAAGACAATCCACTATCAATCTGGTTCCAATTATTAATAATTTTTAATTATATTTTTACTTCTTAGAAACAGATTATGGGGACCGGAGAGATAGCACAGCGGTAAAGCATTTACCTTGCATGCAAAAGGACAGTGATTTGAATCCCGGTATCCCATATGGTCCCCCGAACCTGCCGAGGGCTATTTCTGAGTGTAGAGTCAGGAGTAGCCCCTGAGCGCTGCCAGGTGTGATCCAAAAACAAAAATAAAAGAAAAAAAAGAAACAGATTATGTTAAAAGAGGATGATGATTTATCTATTATTCCTTGGTAAGGTGCTAGCAAGATCTCTGAACTCTCCAAAGACAGGTTGTAGTGGCTGGAATACAAATTTGTTTAACTTTTATGGAAAACAGCTTGAAGAAAAAAAATGAAAATTAGGAGCTAAAGTGATAGGGTAATTGTCTTGTATATGACTAACCCAGGTTTGATCCCTGACACCCATTATAGTCTTCCACACACTGCCAGGAGTACTTTCTGAAGGCAGAGGCAGGAGTAAGCCCTGTAACTTCTCCCTCCACCCAACTCAAACTACATGTCTCTAACAACTTAGATATCTTTCCAGAGAACACAAAAACACTCATTTGGAAAAGCATGTGTACAACTATGTTCATTACAGCATTATTCTCAACATTCAAGATCTAGAAACAACCTGGGTTCCCAACACAACAGATGAGTGGATAAAGAGGATGTGGTACAGATACATAATGGAACACTACTCAGTTATAAGAAAAATGAAATATTGTCTTTTAATACAACATGGAAGAAACTAAAAGAGATCAGGTTGTATGGAATATGAAAGACTAAAAGGACAAATACCATTAATCATACTTACATGTGATATGCAAGGGAACATACAATGTGCAACAAAAATAAACACTTAGATTTATCACCTGGAACTGAGTTGATTCAAAGGCAAGGAGAGACTGAAAGGTTCCACAGATCCATAGAAGGATGTTACTCTTTGGTGGTAGGTGTGGTATAAGACATTATATCTTTAAAATGTTTAAACATTTACACTCATAAACCAAAACCATCTCAATTAAAAAATAATGTTGGGGGGGCGGGCGATGGCGCTGGAGGTAAGGTGCCTGCCTTGCCTGCGCTAGCCTAGGACTGACCTCGGTTCGATCCCCCGATTTCCCATATGGTCCCCCAAGCCAGGAGCGACTTCTGAGTGCATAGCCAGGAGTAACCCCTGAGTGTCACCGGGTGTGGCCCAAAAACCAAAAAAAAAATAAATAAATAAATAAATAAAATAGTGTTGGACTAGAGAAACAGCACAGTGAGCTTTATCCTAGCATACCATTTTACTCTAAGCCCACCAAGAGTGATTCTTGAGTGTAGAGTCAGAAGTATCCCCTAAGTACCTCTGAATATATCCCAAAAACCAAAAGAATAGTATTGAGGCCAGTCAGTTTGTACAGTAGGTAGGATATTTGCATTACATATGGCCAACCCAGATTTAATTTGCAGCACCACATATGGTCTCTGAGCCCTGCCAGGAATGGCCCCCTCTGTGCAGAGCCAAGAATAAGCACTGAGTACTACTGGAAGTGGTCCAAAAACCAAAGTAAGAATCAAAAAATTAGTATTCATTAAAACATGGAAATAAAAATTAAATAAAAAGATATTAATAAAAATAGGAAAACATGTTGAAAAGTCTTCCACATTATTAGTGATCAGTGTAAAACCAAAATCACAATAAAGAACCAGAATAGATAACATTTTTTATTTCAGCTATTAAGCTTTATATCTCATATGTGTAATTGTCACCACTCCTATCAAGACAGTTCCAGTGACACTACCCACCAAAAAAGAGACTCCTCTGCTCATTTTCCCATCCTCTGATAGCCACCAGTTTTCACTGCATATAGGAGTTAATTTCATTATTTCTTACCAGTTCATTTGCTTTAGTAATTCATATCCCACATAGGAGTGAAGCCATCTGGTAACCAACTTTACTTCTGTGCTTATTTCACTTAGCATGATCACCATTAGGTCCATCCATTTTGTCCCAAATGGTACAATTTCTACTTTTTCAGGGACCAAGTATTCTCTCTCTCTCTCTCTCTCTCTCTCTCTCTCTCTCTCTCTCTCTCTCTCTCTCTCTCTTGCACACACTGTTGTACTAAGACTTCTTTATATAGTCACTTGATAGACATTTAAGTAGATCCCATTATTTGGCTATTTTTTTGTAGTGCTACTAAGAACACGAGGGGTGCAGTTCTTTACATTCTTTACAATGAACATTTCACATCTTATGAATAAATGCCTAGGAATGGTGTTGCTGGACCTAAGTGGAATTTTCATTCTATTTTCTCACCTTCCCTTCCTTTTGTTGTTGTTAAATGGGGATCATGCATATGCTTGACACTGATCTTCTTTTTTTTTTTTTTTTTTTTTTTTTTTTTTTTTTTTTTTTTTTTTTTTTTTTTTTTTTTTTTTTTTTTTTTTTTTTTTTTTTTGGTTTTTGGGCCACACCTGTGGTGCTCAGGGGTTACTCCTGGCTATCTGCTCAGAAATAGCTCCTGGCAGGCACGGGGGACCATATAGGACACCGGGATTCGAACCAACCACCATAGGTGCTGGATGGGCTGCTTGCAAGGTAAATGCCGCTGTGCTATCTCTCCAGCCCCTTGACTGATCTTCTGATATATTGTCTCCATAAATAAATTGTGAGAAAGGTTTCTTTTTATAGTACCTCAGGTAAAGAGATATAGCCATTTGTGAATGTCTGTTGCTCTAAGGTTCCATATCTACACCCAGGAAGTTAGGCAAGTTGTCCTCACTGAAACAACTACTCAGTTATGTAAGGACTTGACCAACCTCTAGCACTGGACAATAGCAATTAGGCTGAAAAATAGATAACAGAGGACATTGTCTTTGTAACTGATACACAGCTAGTGGAATCTTCGGTAAATTTTCTTTTAGTTCAGCAAACATCTATACTACAGTGATCAGAATCAAAGTGAACTCTAGCCCACAGAGAGAAGTCATTGTTGTTGTTGTTGTTGTTGTTTTGTTTTGTTTTTGGGCCACACCCAGTGACGCTCAGGGGTTACTCCTGGCTATTTGCTCAGAAGTCGCTCCTGACAGGCATGGGGGACCATATGGGGAACGGGGGGATCGAACTGCGGTCCGTCCTAGGTTAGCGCAGGCACCCTACCTCCAGCGCCACTGCCCGGCCCCCAGAAGTCATTGTTAATCATGGCAAGCAGGCTCTAAACATTTAACTCTGTGTTTTAAGTAGCATCTAGCACTCAACAGGCATTTAATAAATATTCACTAATAACATTGGGTCGCTCAGCACCAAATCTGAAGGTAAGACCATTTATTGTTGTTGTATACTTGGGTAATTGATAAAAAAAATAATTACCAAGCTTTAAATGTTTAGCAACGATTAGCTAAAACCATCACCTCAAAGCCCTTCCCACTTTGATAAACTCATTCCCATGAAAATACTCAGAACCGGAGGAACAGCAGGGAAAGAAGCCAATAAAAGCAGCTCAAAGAGTTTTACATTATCTCCATAAGCTATCTAATCTAGCCATTTTGAATGATCTATGTAAATTAATTACACTTTTTAATTAGGGGTCTTTTAGCTTGCATATTGAAGTTTACCACTAATTATAGCAAGGCAGGAGGTCACTTGATTGGTATGAGAAACAAGAGGCCTTTATTTCATTCAACTGAAACACTGAACAGTTAATGCTTAGGGAAAAAATAAGACTATAAAATTTATGCCAGTTCTCAAAATTCAAACTGTGCAATTCTTGTTCATTTTTTCTTTTGACTCAAATCTCCTATGGCTCACTGGGGGTTTTTTTCTTTATAAATATCAAAATGACATCTGAACACCCACTGACTCAAAACTACTATAATAGAGCAGCTCGGGAGTGGGAATTTTATATTCCTGATGCTACACAGAGGAACACCCACCCTTTTGATATTAGTCACATTAAATGCCATTTAATTGCTAGTGCAGCTGTTTCCAGATGTGACTTTATTTTGTTCCTGCCAGCAAGCCTGTCTCACGATTTTCATTTGTTTTATCATTTAAACAACAACAAACCCCTCAAAAGCTAATGTTGTACTTTATGTCAAACAGCTCTCTGCATTCTTTCATTATAAAAAAATTTTGGTCATTATAGAGAATAGACCTCATTTGCCATCTCTCAATTATTCTGCAGTGGCACTGTATGGCTCTTTTTTCCTGCACCAGACACCAGTCCTAGTTCTTTCCCACACTATAGGGAGCCTTGTTGTCCAAAAGGAAGTTGAGGAATGCTCACCAAAAGAATACAAATGAAAAACCAGAGCAAGCAATTCATGGCATTCTGTGTGCCATGCAGAGGGTGCTGGCTTGCATGACACACAAGTCCCTATAGGCCAGAGGATTGAGTTTATTCTCATTGGGTTCATTTCCTCCTGGACAGCCATATCTCTATAGAGGGCAACCATGTATTTTCCTGGTCTGATTACTCAGTTTTGCACATACAGGTGACTTCCACAAGATCTGTGTACTAGGAGAAGAAGCAGCTCAAACAATGAGATTCTGGAGTGTGGGCCTGCCTTTCATATCCTGGTGATGCCCACTTTCCTCCTCTGTTACACGAGGAATTCTTTGGTTCCTGGCTCTTTTAAGTACCTTCTCCTCCCTGTGTCTTTCTGGGTTATCTCTGCTAGATCTTTGATCATATTCACTTCATCATGTATTTTTCTGCATAGCCCTAGGAATCAGATTTTATTCCACTGGACCTAAGAGACTTAAGGACAGAATATGGCAAAGTGCAGTGAAACTTTATTGAGCAAAAGGGAAGGTCAACATTGTGGCTTGGAAGCCATGAATTTTCTTATCAATGGTAGCAACATTTTTCTGATGTGTTTTTGCGGTGGTCACAGCAGGTCCTATAAACTTGGCAGCAGTGCCTATATACTCCACTGCAATGCTTTCAGGGGTACACATTTAGTTTGGTTTTTGTGCATGTTTGCTGGGGCCTATAAGCTTAGCTACAATGCTTGCACTTCCTTTTAGACATGGTGCTTGTCAGGAGCTGCTTGTGACATACACACATCTGACTCTATGCAGCTCATACACACGGGGTGAACTAGGGTCTCTGGATAGCAGTTTTGAAGACTTTTCCTGGAACATATGGGCAGAACCAGGGATCAAACTCAGTGTCTCATTTCACTTTCCAGGTAAAAGGCAAGTGTCTTACCTACAGTATTTCCTCTCTAATCCCAGCAAGCATTTTCTTGACTACAAACTGTAAATAGACATTGTTCTATTAAATACTTTTAGTTTGATTAATTTACTAGGAGATAAGCTCAGATGTCCATTTTCCCTCCTTCTGAGAGAGTGCTAAATATAATCCATCTGTATATGAATTTGACCATACCTTAAGGCAATTTTATCTGGGACAGCAATCTTAATGTTGGAAACAATTTTCTGCTTAAATATCCTTGCTTCTTAAGGTAAACCATTTAGCCCAGCTCTGGATAGTGAGATAAAAGCAGAAGATAGGACTTCTGGGAAAGCTATTAAAAGGGGCATGGCCACTGGAACTTAAGTATCCTCCGCTCTTCCAAGTAACACTTAGGAGAATTGAACCTGAGTTGCTCTAGATTTGCTAACACATCAGTGAGGTCCAAGAGGTGCTGAAAATGGAGGAAGTAAGTGCAAAGTGAGCATCTAGCCTTCCACATATTTCCCTCTAATCAAAAAGTACCAGAACAGTGGCCTGGAGGATTTTCCCTGGAGAAGTTAAAAAAAAAAGTGTGGGCTCAGCTAAGAACACTGAGGACCGAGGGGACTCTTTTCCTGCTTCTGTCTGTCCTGATTTCTTGGAGCTCTCCTTTGAGAACAGAGCCCTGGGAAGCGAACCCAGAAATCATTGCACTCTGAAGTTGCCAGTGAGGCAATGAGTGAGTAAGATCTGGCCGACTGTAGAACTTCCCAATTGGAGGGCTGATTGCTACTCCTGCGGGAGACTCCGCCCTGCTGTGCTCTGCTAATAACACTGAGGACCGAGAGGACTCTTTTCCTGCTTCTGTCTGTCCTGATCTTGGAGCCCCAGAAGAGTGCGGCTGCTCCGCTTCGCTTCGCAGCCTCGCACTCTTTCTAACCAATAAACCCCATTACAACACACAGGAAAAAACCGCACTACTAGAGCGACAATGCGGAAAGCTTGTAGGCAAACACTAGGCACCGAGAATGAAGATGATGGCTTGGACGATCTTAAAAATCACAACGCTCTGCTTAACCTCTCAGATAAGGAATTTAAAATAGAAATATGGAATATGTTTGTAAAACTCCAAGAAAGCATAGATCGATCTGAACAGAACACAAAGACAGAAATCAGAAAACTTCAAACTGAAATAGCAGGCCTGAAAAACACGGTAGCTCAACTGAAAACCTCAGTGGATGCCCTCGACAGCAAGGTAAGAGCAGCTGAGGAGAGAATCAAACTACTGGAAGATGAGATGCAGAAAAACTCAAAACAGCAGAAGAAATGGGAAAAGAACCTTAGGACAAACGAGCACGCAATGGAAAGTACTCAAGGAATGTGAACAGATGAAAATAGAAGTCTTAGATAAACACAAAAGAAACAACATAAGAATCATTGGAGTCCCAGAGACCCAAGTAGGAGATCACCAGGAAGAATCAGCTGTCAAAGACATCATCAAAAACATTCTACCAGAGTTAATGACTACATGCAACCAAATCCTGCATGCCCGAAGAG
>PVKC010037380.1:0-13005 GCA_004027635.1 Crocidura indochinensis
CACAGCTTCAAGAGTAACCTGTGCACACTGCTGGTGTGGCCCAAAACCAAAAATCTAAAAGAAATACAAAAATAATAATCAAAATAAAATGAGACTGAATTTTAGATGTCTTGTATTTACCATTTTTCACTTTACATTTCATATTGACTTCTGTTCTCAAGGAAAACTATCGGTGTTCTTATTTTGTATATAGTTTAGAATTCTCACTATCACAGATAAATTAAAAAAAATCTAATTGTTGGGACTGGAGAGATAGCATGGAGGTAGGACATTTGCCTTGCATGCAGAAGGATGGTGGTTCGAATCCCGGCATCCCATATGGTCCCCGAGTCTGTCAGGAGCAATTTCTGAGCATAGATCCAGGAGTAACCCCTGAGCGCTGCTGGGTGTAACAACAACAACAACAAAAGAAACCTAGTTGTTTCCTATGTAATCAGTTTTTTTGGATATTTGTTTATTGTTTACTGCCACACACAAAGAGCAAAAGTGTTCTTGAGCTATTCTCTAGAATAGTGCTTGGGGGATTAGTTCAGAGGTATTTAGGGGATCACTCAGTGCCAGGGATTGAACCAGATCTCTAATATACATATCATTCACTATAGTCCCAGGAACCATTCCCCAGCCCAGTATTTCATTTTTAACATGTGTATAATATTCCTAAGATGGCACTAGAGATAAGAGTACAGCAGGTAGGGCATTATACTTCCATGTTGCTGACCTAGACTCAATCCTTGGTGTTCTGTGTCTCCTGAGCCCAGCTGGGAGTGAACCTTGAGCACAAAACCAGTAGTAAGCCCTAAAACATAACTGACTGTGACCCCCAAAATATACATATTAAAACATGTAGACAGAGGTATGTAAAATAGTAGAGACGGTATTTAGAGTTGTTTCACACCTTAGTAGTGTCTCTTGAAATGCACCTTAGTATAGCTAAGAAAGTATAATAATTTGCTCCTTAAAAAGACTTTAGGTTTTGTGTGGAAGGACATGTCTATACCTTTTATGTTCTGGGCTTGCATACTGACTTATATTTTTATCACTGATATTAAAGAATGAGGAACATGTTAATCAACTATTTTTCTCCCTCCATTTTCATGATAAGACTACTTGCATTATTTCAGCTTGTTCCCAAGAATTTTGCTTAATGATTGTTTTGATCTCTGAATATTTTTTTGTATAGCAGCTCAAATATTCTCTGTTTTATGCATTTTGGCCATATCCCTTAGGTAGTACACATTCTTTACTTTTTTTTTTAACTAAAGTACTTCAATTGACTCTGAATCGCCCCTTGTCTTATAGCTCCTCTGAATTTTGCTGTTCTTAATAAGAGCTGTTTTATACCTGTCCTAATTCTTTATGCCAAAACATTTTTACTGACTGCTTCTTTCTTTTATGCTCCAAATAATTTCAGAATCATATTTTCCTTGCATAAACAAGATGGTCTTTGATTATCTGACTGCTTTTTACTTGAAGGCTAATTTACAAACTAATTGCGATGACAGAATAAAATTAAATATGATCATCAAAAGTTAATGAAAGTAGCAAATTTTAGCACCATCCCAAAAAAAAGTCCTTGATGCAGCTGGCAAATGGATCTCAGAGATAAGATTGCAGAGGAGGTGAACCTCAGGCCCCCAAATTTAGGAGTAGGATCAGTCTTAACACTGTATGTGAAGAGATTAAGCAGAGATGGGCGTGAAAAGAAGTCATCGCCTGACCAAAAAGTGGAAGACGCTTGTTCTCTTTTCTACGTAGACACACTCTGTCCTCTGAAGGCCAGCTTGTCTATAGTTTCTGTTCTTATCTTTGCTTCTTGGGAACTCAAACCTTAGACAGAGCTATTTTAGCCCAACTCCTTACTGCAACAACATAAGCAGTACCTCAGTACTACCTCAGTAACCTTCATTATTGCCCTCTATAATAGATAGTGGACAAGTGAATGTTAATTAAATCTGTGTTCCCTACACTTTTGAGTCTGAAAGTAGGAAGAGTTGCAGCAACCACAAAGGTTAGAAGGAAGTATAAAGGAATGGAAGAAAAGAAGAAAAGAAAATGGAGGGAAAGGAAGCAAGCAGGAAAAACAATAAGTAAAGATGGAACGTATAAAAGGCCCAGAAAAGAGAATATTGCTTATATTCTTAATCTTTCAGGATTATTTCCCTTCCCTTTTTCCTAGAAAATCTCTTTTATTGCCTTCATAGTTGATGGGACAAAATTTGATTTATTTCTCCATGACAGCTTAGAGTATCTTTCAATCCAGTGTCTTTAAAATTCATTACATTATTCTTTCTTCACACATCTCAAATGGTCATACTATTATAAGATAATACCAATTAAAATTTTATTTTTAGGCAATATTGGATGTTGTTGTGAATCTTCAGTTTAGCCTAATAGAAAAATTGTGGCAAACATTCTGGCGCTATTCTCCTTCTACTCCAACTGACGGCACTACCATTACCGAATCAAGGTCAGAATCAATATGCTTTCAATTCATGTTCATAGTTGATTAGATGTCATAGTCAATAAATTTGGAGATATGTATACCAGTTGTGAACCTTACCTGATGACATTAAATGAATAGATTGAAATAAACCGCAAACTACTCTCTTGAGGATTTTAGCATATATATTATAGCTCCCATATTTATCGATTCCTGGGACTACAGTAGAGCTATTTCATCCTCATGGAATTACTGTCATATCTGCCTTTCATACCGTCAGAAGGTATTAGCATACATAGGCAGCTCTGGGGGAGTATTTATGTATTCAGCTGTGTGGCACCAGTGCTATGGTGGTATAGTTCTAACCTCAGTAATATTTGATAAACTAAAACGATTTTTAAAGTCCATTTTCTTTTTTATCCTCATTTGCCATCTATTCATTTGCTACATTTATTCACACCAGCAATCTGAGTGAAATAGAAAGTCGACTTCCGAAAGCAAAGCTGATAACTCTGTGCAAACATGAGTCTATCCTGAAATGGATGTGTAACTGTGACCATGGGATGTACCAGGCTTTGGTGGAGATTCTCATCCCCGACGTCCTTAGACCTATTCCTAGTAAGTTAAATACAGACAAATATGGATGCTTTTTGTTCTCATACATTCCACCCAGGATATCTGGGGGAGTAACGATGCAATCTAGAGTGATTATGATCTCATTTAGATTTGCCAAATAGAAAACATGCAACACAGTATTGCAGCTAGAACAAAACCGCAATAAAAGGGGGAACTTGAAATATGAAAATAAAAAAATTTTCGTTTTATTTTTCGATAATAAAAGCCAGTTTATGGATGTGACAACCCCAGTGACTGATTTCAAGAACATTTCTAGACCATTTAAATTATATTTTACCCAAGGATACAATTCTTCTTGTAAATCAAGAATTTTTGAAATCTGTAATCTGTAATTCTAGACCTGCCTCTTTCATGGTTGCTTTTGATTTGAAATGAATTTGTCTTGGTTTCCAGTGAAGTTGAATTCCTTTATAAAAGCATTTACTTTGTCACCCACATCATGTTAAAAACTACAAATGCAGTTTCCATTAACAGTAATGGTTAGCTGGCATTTTGAGATAAAAATCTATGTAACTTCACAAGCATTGTATTCCCACCATGAAGCACATAGAAATTATACAGATAAGTTAAATTACTTTTTGAAGTGATGATGCTTATAAAACTACCTTGTAGCAAACGCAGATATTTTCTGCAACTTTCAATATAAATGCCTCTATGAATACTTGTGTTAAAAACTATTGAAATGAGTTAAAGCCTAAATCTTCATAATCATATTCTACTGGCCGTAATTTTATAAAAATAAGATGGAATTTTCTTTCTAGTGTGACATTGATTAGGTAAAAGCAATATTTTTACTTGTGAAACTGGCAAATATGTATGTTGGGTACACTGTTCACAGCTGATTAATATAAATTATTTCCAAAAAACGTTTAGGAATCCAGTAGAAAAAAAGCTAAAAATATTAACATGTATATGTTTATACTTTAAATATGAAAAGCAGGCTGAAGTAATGAGTTCCCCACAACCTAAAATATATTTCTAAGAAAGACGTGCATATATAATATATGTCTGGAGAGGAATGGACATTTTAAATATCTAGCCTGCATGGTCTCCTTTTTTTGTAAATTGTTGTTTTCTACTCCTATTTACACAATATTTTCTGACTAAAGATTGATTTTAAATGATGTTGTCATGGAAATTTTCAGTATATAAATTCTCTACTGATTTTTTGTTCCAGAATCTGATTTTTCCTTGTGCTATGAATGATAATTTTCAAAGATACTTAAGAGAAGTTGCATAGGGTAGCTCATTATCCCATGACATTTTGCCACTGATGCACAAATTCTCTCGTGAGTTATAAGTCATTAAGCATTTTTATTTCTAAGACAAACTAAAAATATCAATTTTTTGAATTCTAAAATATTTTACTTTTATGTTAACATCAAAAAACTTTGCTTGTGAACTCAACTGTTTCCTATCTTTATTATATCAGTTTTATTTAGCTTTAAGACCCATGATTTAGTACATACATAGAACCTTTTTGCATTATTTCACTTAAAAATCAGTCTGTACTAGCAAAGAGTTTGACTTTATATTCATCAGACTTTTTTCCTTTCCCACAAATATAGCTTTATGGCTATTCTGAAGTTATAAAATAAAACAATAATTTGGAAATTTAATTCCCATTCTATAATACAACCTAACAAAAATGAAGCTTAAAATGCAGTTTAGATAATGGTCTTCTGGTTATATGCATTTTAATATTGATCATGAGTATATTGTGACAAGTTAACTTTGAAGTAGTTTTGAAGTAGTTTTCATGAATGAAAAACATTTGTCAGAGTCAATCTGCTTATTTGATCAGACATGAATCTTTATAGAGAGCGAAAACTCAATTTTTGTTTTTTTAATTGTATTATTCTGGCTCTAGATCTTCACACACCACTTACTGTCCAGATGGAATTCCTTATTTTAACCAAAAATAAAAAAGATGCATATCACACTAATTTAAAGTCAATTTGAAGCTGCTGTATCTTAAAATATACTTATCTGAAAAATAAATTTTTATTCACTGTAAAGAATTGCATAAAATTTCATCCACTAGTAACAATTATGAGCTTAATTTATTGTATCCCAAAATGTAATTTAATATAAAAGTAATACTTAGGAAACATGTCTTTTATTCAACATGAAACATGCTTTTATTCTAAAATCTAACTAGCATCTAATTCATTTAGATAAAATAAGTCCCCTATTAATATGTTATGATATATTATATCATTGTATATGTTATGATATTATATTAACTATCATATAATACTTGTAAAAATATGCATAAAGCAAATAGCCAGATTGAAATAGCATACTTTTACTGTCAAACAGGAACATTAATTTTTTTTTTTACTCTTTTTCATTTCCATTCATGCCTGCCGTCCATGGTTCCAGTATACATAATATAACAGGAAACTATTTTACTTTTTTTTGTTGTTAAAGTGCAAAGTTTTAGAAATTTCAAATTATTAGTACTCAAGAAATTTATAGTTTGTATTTTCAAGCATTTGAAAGAGTTGTTCTTAGAATTGAGTCTGCACTTTTTGAATGTTTTTCTTAATCAAAAGTTAGCCATTTTAATTTCTTATATCATTTGACCAGATTAAAGGTAATATAAATGAGTTTTATCAATGAATTAGTAAAGCTGATATATTTTGCCAAGTAACATGAGTGTACTAAGTTATTTTCTTACTCTGTTTAAAGAAACTAATAAAGAAGCGTGTCAGACTCATTTAATCACAGGAAAACGAAAACAAGGACTTGAATTTTGTCACTAACCTATTAAGGTTATTTTTGGAAGCTTTGGAGAAAAGATGTAACTTTTATTTATATATATATATATATTATATATATATAATAGACTAAACATTTTAATGCCTACCCACATTGTAGATTCATTTTATATATTAGGTAATTCAGTGTTTACCCAGTATCTCAAATAGCTGTACTTGTTGGCCTTGGGCCAGATGAATTATAATGCTTTTAACTAAAGTTTTTTAACAAGAGAAATTTTGTTTATTATACACCAGTCTCAATTAACATAAGCCTTCTGATAAAAGAGTCATAGTCAATCTGATAACTAACAATGCTTCTAATTCTTGTGACCACACAGAAACTATTCTTATAAGTCATATCCCTAGTTCAGGTCTTTTTAAAAATGTTGGGGCTTTGTGGGGGTCACACCAAAAAATGCACAAGTATTACCCCTAGCTCTACACTCGGAAATTACTCTTAGTGATGCCCAGGGGTTCATCTAGGATGCTGGGAATCAAACCCAGATCTGCCACTGCAAGGCAAGTACCCTCTATACTGTATTATCTCTCTAGCTCCAACTATGTTAGGTCTTAATAGATATGTAATGAAGTATTTTTTGGAAAGCAGTATTATTACATTGATCTTTTATGTCTCACTTAGTGTGTGAATCTAAGACTAGTTATCAAAAATGTTCAAATCGGGCTATTTTTATTTTTTACTTTACAACAAGAGTAAGATAGCTATTACTCTAATTGATGTGTTCTAGTGTAATTAGCTACAGAGACAGAAGCTTTGCATTATTTTCATTTTAACTAAAGAAATGAAAATAGATTAAAACTCAAAATGAAGAATTTGTAAATAAAATACTTAGCTTTTTAACATAAAGCTATTAATGAAAACATTGTTTTGTCTCAGAAAATTCCATAATTAATTCACAACTGGTATATGATGCTAAAAGCAAAATTAAAGTTTTTTAGTGCTTTCACAGTTAGGAATATTATTAAAGCTTTTGTCAATGAGGACAATATAAGTTTTGTGCCATTTCATATTTTGTGTATCTCTGTTTCCCTCCTTCTGGCATAAGGATTAATATTCTTTGGGGTTTTTTTCTTTTTATTTTTAACATTTAGGTGCCTTGACCCAAGCCATTCGAAATTTTGCAAAAAGCCTTGAAGGTTGGCTCTCCAATGCCATGAACAATATTCCACAAAGAATGATACAGACCAAGGTACAATTTAAATTCTTTGGTGTGGACAGCTGGAGCCGTGAATTTTCAGGGGTGGGGGTGTGGGGAGGCACAACTTACAGCCCCACGTGCTACAGAGCTAACTTCTGCCGAGTGACTTGGTCATATCCAACTCTACTTTTTTCCAGTCACTACAAAGATTTCGGGGTTGGGGGAGGACAGAAGCTAGAGCTACCACCAACCCACATGAAAAGAAAATGACAAAAACTTGCACCACTCCTGTTGATCTGACAGTTAACACTGGTTCCAGCAAATCAAAGCAGAGAAGTTTGAGATCGAAGGTCCACCTTATAGAAGATTATATTGAACCTATAGATTTTTGAACATTATTTAAAAAAGATAAAAAAGAACCACAAAAGTGATTATTTAAGATTAGGTGAGAGGCAGGATTTAAAGTAGGGACCTAGAGCTGCAGAATTTGCATGCCAGATATAAAAGGCTGCGGCAGCAGACCCTGTGGCTTTGAGACCCAGAAACTACATAGTCAGTGCCCAAGTGAGGTACAGAATCCAAGAAAACTAGCCAGCCACTCCACTCCACTCTTTGCATTCCTCCTCATCAAGGAATTTCAACATGAGACATAGAAAACACCACACTATAGCTGCGACAATGGGGAAACAATGCAGGCCTCCACTATGCTTAGAGAATGAAGATAGTAGCTCTGATGAACTAAAAAGTACTAACTACCTATTAGTCTTTCAGTTAAGGACTTTAGAGGAGAAAATATGGATGATGTTTATAGAACTCAAGAAAAGGATGAAATGAACTGAATATGGCAAAAATAAGAATCAAGAGGCTATAAGAGTAGAAATTAGTAAACATCAAACAATAGAACTGAAAAACTTGATAGTAGAATGAAAAACTCACTGGAAAGCCTAGCCAACAGAGTAACAGCAGCAGAAGACAGTATCAGTGAATTGGAAGATGAGATGCAGAACAACTCCATACAACAGAAGATATTGGAAAAGAGCATTACAACAATCAGACAATGGGAAAAGTTCTCAAAGAATATGAACAGATGAAAATAGAAGTCTTTGATAAACTCAACAGACACTATTGGACACATTGGATTCCCAGAGATCTAGGAAGAAAACCCCAATGAAGTGTCAACAATCAAGGACTTCATCTCAGAAACTTCCAGAGCTAAAGTGTGTATGTAATCAAATCCTACATGCCCAAAGAGTACCGGCCAAAAGATCCAGAGAAAACCACCTCAAAACACTTCCTAGTTCCAATGACAAACCCTATAGATAGGGATGGAATAATGAAAGCAGGATCAAAAAGGGGAATTACATTAAAAGGAGCATTCCTAAATTTATCGCTGATTTGTCACAAGAAACTCTCAAAGAATGGAGGCATTGGTGTGGTATAGTGACAAAACTCAACAAAATTAATGCATCACCAAGAGTACTTCACACAGCCAGACTTAGATTCAGGTTTGAAAGAAAGACACAGCTTCATGAATAGACAACAGCTTAGAAACTTAGCAGACTCAAAACCAGCCTTAAAGGATGAACTGAAAGATTTATTTAAGATAAGACAGAACACAAGACACGGCAAATTCCTTCTTAAAGATGATACTAAATCCATTGACAATCATCTTTCTCAATGTCACTGGCTTAAATGCACTGGGATCCTCTCCAGTTCTAGAATTGACGAAGTAGGAACCTTCTTTTTCTTCAAGGTGAAGTCACAGCCTGAATAACAAGGACCCCTTGACAGGTACAGCTGACTAAACTGCCAGGACCAGGACAGGAGGCAGATAGTCCTGGTGTTTCTGCTGACTGCTGTTGTGACTGACCAGTGACTGCGGGACATCCAATAAGAATGAACACCTTACACAGACTGTGTGTGGGGAGTTTGTGGATCTAACTGTCACCCCAGGGATCCCGCCCCTAAATTTTGATTTATGTGATTTGTTTAGGGTTTCTGGTTATACTCCACAAGATCTCCTACTGAGTTGTAAGTGTTAAAAGAAGTGGGTACCAACTCATGGGTTTGGTTCCTGGGATAGGGAAGTTGCCCTGAGAGCATTCTTATTTTATGCTTGCCCAGAGGCAAGTATATTGCATTTTGGAGTTCCTCAAAATGTGTTGGAGAGGGATTTTCTCTGCAGGGTATAGGAATGTGTCAGGGAAGCCAGCTGTGGCAGCACAAAGGGAGCCATACCCTGAGGCTACGGCAGGAAGTCTCAGCCAGAGTTTTGGGGGTGCTGTTAACCAGAATTGACTGGCCAAATATCAGTAGGGCCTTTAAGAGAATGTGCCCAGACTAACTTCCAAGTAGGGAATCAATTAAGACAAATAAGAAGGAAGGAGCCAGCAGCTCAACGCTGCCTTAAGTTGCCAATGTAAGCCTCACAACCCTATACCTCTTCTTGGCCCAATAACTGAAGAGAAAGAGGCACCCAAGACCATAATAATGGGGATAGTGGTCTAGGCAACAGACACCTGCCCTTGGACTGAGAGGAAGATCACTCTGCAGGAAATACAAAGCACAGCATGTGCTTCTCTACCCACTTCTGGAGAGCGCACCAGGGTCCCCTCCTCTTACATGGACTATTGCAATGTGACTGTAGACGCCAATATAGCTGCAAGGAGAAGTAATGTTCATCAGGGACTGAATGGGACATGGTTTGTGTCAAGGGACTGACTCCCCTGTTTGTTTGCCACTGCTTTTGTAAACACAGGTGAGTTTTGCATCATAATCATTCTCCTACCCCAGATGTCATATCTGGTGGGAGAAGGTGGATGGGAACAATTTGAGCAGAATTATCATCCCCACTGGAAGAGGGCAGTTCCATTCTTATTCCAGTTTTGTAACAACTAGTGTTGCTTATCAAATGAGAAATGCAACTTAACTCTCCCAATAAATGGATGCTAATCTGAGAAGATAACATTTTTCTATTGGGATGGTATAAAAACAAATTTCCTCCCTAGCTGAAGTTGCTCTCCAGAACAGGACTGGAGCTACTCTCCCTGAAGGAAACAGGACTGTATATGATTCTGCTTGAGCAATGCTATTTCTATGCTAACAAGTCAGGGGTCATCTCCAAGACACTGCAGCAGGTCAAGGCTAGTTTGCAGGAGCCTGAAAGACAACAAAAAGATTCTGCCACCTGGTATGAACAGTGGTTCAGTCACCCTGGAAAACCTCCCTGATTAAGAGACTTGTGCTAAGATTATAGTATCAGTCTATAAGTAGGGACAAGGGCAAGGAAACTCAAGGAGAGTCAAAGATTTGACTCCACCCCAAAAGAAAAAGAAGGGTTCTGGGTTCTGATCAATGAAGAATGTCATTTTGTAGAGGCTACATGTCAGATTTCTCTTATGTTTTAGTCAGGGAGAGACGCCATTTTGTAAGGATCACGTGGTGTAAACCAAATGCTAGATTTCCTCAAGCCTATTCCCATTAGCACTGCTCCAAGCTACCTGGCCATACCAGGTAGCCTACCAGGGAAGGACACAGGGAGTAGTAGGAAGGTACTCCTAGACAATAGCCAATCATTTTAAAGTTCGCCAAAAAGCTAGAACCTTCCTATATCCCTTCCATATATAATCCTCTTCATGATCTTGGACAGGGTTCATCTCCTGACCAGTCAGTTTGGAAGCTGTAGGTAGACTGATTAAAGTATTGTTCAGCTTAAAAAAAAAAAAAAAAGATAGAGTGGCAAAATAGGTCAAAATGATGAATCCAATGTTTTGCTGCCTACAAGAAACAAATCTGAATAGTCAGAGCAAACACAGGCTCAAACTCAAAGGTTGGAGCACAGTTATTCAACAGTTATTCAAGCCAATCATTTCCTTAAAAAGGTTGGAGTGACCATACTAATTTCAAATGACACAGACTTTAGACTTAAATAAGTTATGAGAGATAGAGATAGGCATATCTTAATAATTAGGGATATGGACAACAGGAAGAAATCACACTCTTAAACATATATGCGCCCAGTGAGGGAACAGCAAAATATTTAAAAGAACTGCTGACAAACCTGAAGAAAGATACCAACAACAGCACAAAAATAGTGGGAAACTTCCACACTGCCTTGTCACCAAAATCTGGAAACAACTGAGATTCACGACAGTAGATGAATGGCTAAAGAAACAGTGGTGCATCTACACAATGGATTACTGTGCATTAGTTAGAAAAAATGAAGTCAAGATATTTCCATGATGGATATGGAAACTATTGTGTTGAGTAAAATAAATCAGAGGGATAGGGAAAGACAGAATAGTCTCACTCATATGTGGGATTTAAGAAAAATGAAAGATATTATAGTAATAATACCCAGCGACAATAGAGATGAGGGCCAAAAGGAACATCCCATGTTATGAAGCTTACCATAAAGATTGATAAGTGTGGCCAGAGCGATAGCACATCTTTTAGAGCATTTGTCTTGCACACTGCCGACCTGGAACAGACCAAGATTCAATCCCATATGGTCCTCCGAGCCTGCCAGGAATGACTTCTGAGTGTGGAGCCAGGAGTAACCCCTGAGCGCCTCCAGGTGTGGCTCGAAAACCAAAAGAAAAAAGAAAAAAAAAAAGATTTGTAGGTGCAGTTAGAGAAACTATTACAATAACAACTATCATGATAGTGATAGGAGAAATACAATGCCTATCTTGAAGACTGGCGGGAGGTAGGAGAGGAGGGAAAATGGTGAACATTGGTGACAGGAAATTTGCACTGGTGAAGGGGGTGTCAGTTTATGCAGAAACCCAAATATGAACATTTTGTAACCATACTTAGTAAAGAAATTATTAAATATATAAAAATAAAGTCTTTGGTTTTTCATTGGTGGTTAACAAAAGGTTCATATGAGAGAACTTACCTTTCTTCTGTCAAACTATATTGTGATCCATATTGATATTACAACTTTATAGTGTTTTAAAATGAATCTTCTTAATTGTAATCTAAGTATTAAGTTCTAGTAAAGAACTTACGAGATGCTTGATAAAGATTCTACGAGACTAGAGAAGCATTTTAAATGTGATATTAAAAATCTGACTAGCCTGGGGCCGGAGAGATAGCGTGGAGGTAAGGTGTTTGCCTTTCATGCAGAAGGACGGTGTTTCGAATCCCGGCATCCCATATGGTTCCCCAAGCCTGGTTGGGTTTTTTTGGTTTTTGTTTTTTTCTTTAGTGCCACTCTTATTAGTGCTGGGGAGGTCATCATGGCAACATTGCTAATGCTCTGGGGACAGTTGTGTTGCCAAGATGAAGAACCCCTGGAAGACATGAACTCAACCATTTGAGCTCATATTCAACCCATGTTTTAGATTTATACACTACTACATACTGAAAAGCTCATATAAATTAATAGTCTTGCTTTTCAGTGTGTTTTATTTAATAGTAATTCTGTGCAGCATTTGTCAACAGCTGTTATAGAATGCTACTCCAGAATATTCTATAGGCTCAAAGGTGAAAGTTTCATAAATGAAGTGATGTCTGTGGCATGAGACTTGGCGTTCAAATGATAGGACAAGAGGCCATAGAAAGGAAAATTTGAAAGGGGGCAACAATAAGAAAAAGGTTGAGAAACATTGCTTTTGTGAATAATGTAATTATTTCTTCAACTGCATAGTTTTCTAATCAGAATTATAAGAAATATTTGGAGTCTGAGTGATTGCACAGCAGGGAGGGTGTTTGCTTTGCACATGGGTAACACAGATTCAGTCCCAGGCATCCCATATGGTCCCGCACACCTGCCAGGAGTAACTTCTGTTTACGGAATCAGGAGTAACCCTAAGCACTGCCAGTTGTGGCCCCAAAACAAACAAACAAACAAAACAAAAAACGTGATTTATTTAGTAGATACATGAATTTATTCATCAGTTTATCTACTGTTTTCCTTTTTGTTGCTTTGGAAATTTGGCCCATGGCAAAGTTGTAATAACAATAAACTAAGAGCCCGGGAGATAGCATGGAGGTAAGGCGT
>PVKC010037381.1:0-13004 GCA_004027635.1 Crocidura indochinensis
CACACACTCACACACAGTATTAACAGCCTCGAAGGCAATTTTGTTCTTCTGACTTTCCACTTTTAATTTTTCATTTATTTCATAATGAGATAACATTGATTTACAATTTCCAAATAACAGCAGCATGTTTTTGTACTTGGACAAATATATATGCCACACACCAACTCAGGGTCTAGTTGCCATCCAACTCATCCAATCTACCCTCACATCTAATTGCTTCCATCAGCCCCTCATTTCTACCTATCTGGTAAAGTAGCTTTGTACAGTATTTATTTTATAGAAATCTATTTTTATTTATTTTGCTTATTTTCTTTATATCACATAAGGGTGCCATGATATGACAGGTGTTTTTCTGCTGATATATTTAATTTAGCATGATCTCTGAGGGTCCATCCGTGCTATGAAAATGGTAGGATTCTATATTTTGTTTCAGCTGAACAGTATTACATTGCATATAGATGTGCACATATGTTTCATTCCTTCTTTGTCTATCCATCCTTTTTCTATATATGCACTATTATGTATAGTGTTGAGTGAGATAAATATCAGCATACTTATATCTCTTTTTACATATTTTTATTGTTGGCAAAGTGAATTACAAGTCTTTCACAGTGATATTCAAGGTATATAGTAATAGTGAATGAGGGGCATTCCCACCACCAGTGTTGTCCTCCCTCCACCCCTGTTTCCAGCATACATCCCAATTCCCTCTCCTCTACCCCCTGTAATGCTAGTGCAACTGTTCCCCCCATATACAGCTTGCTTATATCTTTTTAAATTAGTGTTTTCCTAGTTTTCGTATACATTTAAGTGACTTTGTATTAGGATTGTTTGTCAATAGGATTTGTGGTTTGCCTGCTCCTTCATGGAAATGAGTCTTAGCAGTTGGTTACTCTGTTGTTTCCAAGCCCAGACAACTTATGGGTTCTGCACTATCTTGCATAAGTCTTACAATGTGGCATATTGTTCTGGATAAAGTAGGATTTTTTTCCTCTTCCAGAAGATGGCAATTCCAATTTTTTTTTTGGTTTTTGGGCCACACCTGGTGATGCTCAGGGGTTACTCCTGGCTATTCGCTCAGAAGTCGCTCCTGGCAGGCACGGGGGACCATATGGGGAACCAGGGGATCGAACCCTGGTCTGTCCTTGGTTAGCACAGGCACCTTATCTCCAGCGCCACTGCCCGGTCCTAGCAATTCCAATTTTTATCTTCTTTCCGGAAACAATTTTAGTTATAGCAGGTAGATCTTTGAAAGAGAACATGCATTTAAGGAAGCAGAAACCTTGAAATTTCAATAAGCAAAGCAAAGTCTAGTACAAGAGACTGAAACTAGATAATTTATGAAAATAGTGTTTTTCCCCCAGAGAAATAGGTGAGTAACAAAGATCAGAGATATAAGGCCAGAAGGGAAGAACTTGGAGATCAATTTTTCTGCAACTATGCAGAAAAGGTTAAGGTTTAGCTACACATTTTATTAGTTATGAGGAATTTATCAACTACAGTAACATCTTAACAGGGCAAATAGTGTGGTCATGTGTATTATCTCTGCACAATCTCTACAACTTTCTCTAAATTTAAACTATTCTCAGTGAAGGCATATTTTTAGAAATAAACAAGAGTTTAATGTACCTAATAAAATTATGTTGATGATAGAATAAACTATGAAAGCAGAAGGAACATGATGTGTATGGAAAATATGAGGGTGGGGTGAAATGTGGCTATTGTTAATGCTGCATAAACTGAAGATGATTTTATAGTCAGTTTTGGTTCTACCACAAGGAAGACAGTTTACCTTGCGAAAGCTTTTAGTAGTGGATCTCCCATTATGGAGGTCAAATCAGGAAGAGTCCTTCTTGGAATTTTGCTAAGCCTTTAAGAGGATAGGACTTCAGCCTAAAGTTCCTTCCTGCCTCCATTCTCCATTCTCATAACTGATTACAGTCCCAAGAGGATCAGGTAAATCTGGTTGAATCAAGTTACACAAAGCTGTATTCTAGGAACTTATCCAAGCCCAATAAATCTTTACCATTGCTTGTGAGGCCTGTCAGTATGTATTTAGAATGTAAAGTCTTGACACAGATGGAATATTCAGTCTTGGATCTGACATATATTAGGGATAAGGATATCTCAATTATGACTCTGTGAGTCATTGAGGTTGCTGGGAAATCTTTATAACATAATATAACTCAAGGAAACACAATGGAACATACATCAGGGTTAAGCAGTTCCAAGCTGGGCTAAATATTAGGGGGTAATCCCAACATAAGTCATGATTCTCTAAATCCAGAAATTGGAATGTCCAGAGAGTTCAGGGAATCTTCATCTGGATGCCTTTTGACCAAATTTTTTTAATTTCTATTTCTATTTTTTTTGGGGGGCACACCCATTTTATGCTCAGGGATTACTCCTGGCTAAGTGCTCAGAAATCACCTCTGGCTTGGGGGGACCATATGGGATGCTGGGGGATTGAACCTCGGTCCTTCCTTGGCTAGCGCTTGCAAGGCAGACACCTTACCTCTAGTGCCACCTCTCCGGCCTCTTGATCAAAATTTTAATTTAGCTACAGGAATTATTTCTGGGTCCCTATAATACTTTCTAAGACTCAATGAAAAAATTTTCATGCAGTTTTCTTCTCTGTGCCAATAGTCAAAATTTGTAATCCTTTAGCCTTTGCTTTTTGTTGTTGTTGTTTTTGTTTTTGGGCCACACCCAATTACTCTCAGGGGTTACTCCTGGCAATGCTATCAGAAATCACTCCTGACTTGGGGGACCATATGGGACTCCAGTAATCCTTTAGCCTTTGAATAAGACATTTTATAACTTTGGATATATTTTAATCTCACTTTTTACTGAAATGCTTCTTTAATTTAATAGTGGTAGTAGGGACTTCTTTGAAATACAAGGTGTACTCTAGATTCATTAATTTATTCATTTATTTCAGAAAAAAATGGGCATGTCTTAAGTGGGGCCTTGGAATATACTTTGAAAGTATTGAGGTATGGCTGTGTACATCAAAACCATAAATGGTAACACATGTTCTAAACTAAAAAATATAAAATTAAATTTCTCTTGACTGTTTCTTTAGGGAAACTGATAGCATGACCTCAAGATTATGTGCTAAATAAAAGTAGATGCTGGCTGTGGCAATCTGATTCCTTCTCTCTTTACTACTTAAATAGTGGGCTTTAATTGAGTAGCAGCAGCAGCAGCAGCAGCAGCAGCAGCAGCAGCAGTACATTGGGGTTTAATTTGTGAAAATGATGTCAGGTTCTGGAATTAAGAATGGGTGTTTAAATTCCCTGAGGATATTTCTGTGCCCACTTTAGTATGTGGATCATCTATAGCAGTGGTTCATTATCCTGATTGTGCATTAAAACTGCCTAGGAAGTTAAAATATTCATATCCAGCTCACTACAGACTAAAACCAACATCTCTTTAGGTAGAGGCTAGTTTTCATTCATGAAATATTGTATGGTAATAATACCCAGAGACAATAGAGATGAGAACCAGAAGGACCAGCCCATGATGAAGATTATCATATGAAGATTATCATAAAAATCGGTCAGTTTAGTTAGAAATATAACTATAATAACAACTACCATGACATGATAGTGAGAGAGAAAAATAGAATGCCTGTTCTGAAGATAGGCAGGGAGTGGGGTAGCAGGGAAATGGGGGACATTGATGGCAGGAAAGTTGCACTGGTAAAAGGGAGATGTACACTGTATGACTGAAACTCGACTATGAACATGTTTGTCACTATAGGGCTTAAATAAAGGAACTATAAAATAA
Organism: Crocidura indochinensis; assembly: GCA_004027635.1. NCBI lineage: Eukaryota > Metazoa > Chordata > Mammalia > Eulipotyphla > Soricidae > Crocidura > Crocidura indochinensis. The sequence continues at coordinate 3,793 of PVKC010037381.1, forward strand.
ATAAAGGGTTTTAAAAAGATGCATTGGACTACTGGATGGAATTTATATGCTTTTGATGGTATGTCATATCTTATTAGATGTATTCTGGGTCTCCAGTTGCGTATCAGGGGAAAGGATGACGTTTGCATTACAGGAAAGACAGGCACAATTTGCAGCAAGGACAAAGTTATATGACAATCCTATACTTTGGTTTTTATTATTTAGTTACTTGTGCAGGTGCCTGAGTGATAGGTAGTACAGCAGGTAGGGTACTTGCGTTGTATGGTATAGACCCAGGTTCAATCCTCTTCATCCCCTAATATCCACTGTAATTCCTGAATGCAGAGTCAGAAGTAAGATTCAAGCACCTTTGAGTATGACTCCAAAACCAAAAACATAAAAATAAAATAATTGTGTAGATATTTTTCTGGGAGCAGTATTAACTAAACTCAAGAACCCCAAATTCTGGAGAAGTCAAAAATAATTTCAAAAGAGGACATTTTGTGGGAGATGAGTAGACAGAATCTCAGTGGGTGAAAAGAATAAAATTGACATATTCACCTTAGAAGCAGGATCTTTGCCCAATTCGTTTTATTTTTAAGTATTGGAAGGTCCTTGGGATATAGAAATGCTGATGTGGATTCTTTTACACCTTTGTTTTTCTAAGATGTTGAGACAAGTCTGAGTCTCCTAAGGTTGTTCTCCTACCTCCCTGTTTGGTTCACAATTCCATGGAAATGTGTGCAGGTCTCATTATATCCCTCATACTTCTCTTTTTCTTTATAGCTGGCAACATGGGACTCAGAGAAGGGACTCAATGGCAGCTTGCAAGAGAGGCCAATGGGCAGCCGTCTGCAAGGATTGACTCTCAAAGTGGTGACTGTCTTGGTAGGATCCTGGGCATATTGGGGAGGGTGGCCAGTTTGGGTTTTGAATCAGAGACTTCTCTCTCTTTCATTCTACGTTAGAGAGAATGAGGTCTTAGTAGTGACTTAAATTTCTCTCTTCTCAATCTTTCACTCAGCTAATTTTGTGGATCATGAAAAAAAAGGAAAATTGGAGTTTCTTCCTTAGGATCTCTATGGGGCCTTCCATGAGAAGCCAGTGAGGTGTTCTAGAGAAGACAATTAATCTAACTCAACACTGAGCTGTAGAGCAGCATAGATGATCTACTTGTTCTCTGGAATCTTTACTGATACAGAAGGAAGGCTTTCTCCAGTATTCAGTATCAACAATGAGTTTACATGATACACCATTTATAATGAAGATGATTTGTTAGTTGCAATTTTATGCACTAACAACTGAATCATATTTAAAAATCATAGACTAATATTTCTTTGGGCTGCTGGTTTTATTTTACTTTACCATCTTAGAACAAAGCAAGATACAGTGAACAAGTCAAACGTGGTCAGTTATGGTTCAATGTTCCTCTCTGTCCAAGCACACATTTATGTGAAAACTTTTAGAAGCCTTTAATCAGTGTTTCTACATTTCTATATGTAGGCCATGAATAAACATTATGCCCTATCCTTTCTTCCCCACCAAATTAAGATGATAATGTACATTCTTCGATTATTTGCCAAAAGGCCCCTTATTCAGTTTCACAGACTGTGGTGTGAATAGCTGAGATGATTTCCAGATAACCATGTGCCTTTCAGAAGCATGTGTGACTTACATAATATATGTTAGTTTTCACATGACATGACCTTGGACTAGGAAACTATGGTGCTTAATCCTATTCTTTTCTTTGATTTGTGATAAGAACTTGCTACATTAATCACTATCTATCCCTAACACTCTCCAAAAGAAATTAATACTGTGTACTCTCAATCTAATGTCAAAAGGATTTATTGTCCTTTATTAAACGGAATGAGTAGTAGTCACGTGTATTAAGTAGAGCTGGAAGAATTATATTATGACATTTCCTAAGGACAGAACCCCAAATGTCACAAATGAAGACATAAAATAAATCATGTTCATTATGGAGACATGGTTAAATACCAGCTTGAAATAACTTAAATCAGGGCAGTGAATCTCAGTTTCACCACTGAATGTAATTGGGGAACGTCTTTCTGTGCACTCTAGGTTTCTTTGGATTGTTTTAGTAAGTGACAGAGAGTTGAAAGATATACTGATGAATCTGTTTCTTAATCAAGAGACATTTATTTTGTTGTTCCCAGGAAGAGCCTTTTGTGATGGTGGCTGAGAACATCCTTGGACAGCCCAAGCGCTACAAAGGGTTCTCCATAGATGTCCTGGATGCATTGGCCAAGGCTCTTGGATTTAAATATGACATTTACCAGGCCCCTGATGGCAGGTATGGTCACCAGCTCCATAACACCTCCTGGAATGGGATGATCGGGGAGCTCATCAGCAAGGTAGGTACCAAAAGCAGGTCTGGGAGAAGACCCTCTTATGCCTCTGGATTGATAATGAAAAATTGTCATTATTCAGCTAAAACCTCGGACCAATCTTTACACACACAGGCCCTCTTTTCTTCAAACCTCTTACCCCCCACTTAATCATTGGTGGTTTTTGTTTTCTTGTCTTTGAAACTGTATTTTTTCTTCTGTGCCTTTGCTTCCTTCCTATGAAACCTATTCTCTGTGTCTGTTCTTTAATACTTCCTTTGTAAAACACATCTCCACATCTGAAATAGGCATGAGTACTCACAGCTGAAGTGTTTATTCATATGTGTGCAGCTATATGTGTATCAACATTGTTATGCGTTTGTTTACTTTTTTTTTTTTTTACAATTTTCACATTATTACTCTTTCCTTTACTATAGATTCTTTTGCCTTATAGCATGAGGTTAGTCACTAGATTTCTATATTTGTACCTATCATCCCATGACCTCTGGGTCATTTATTCATAATGACCCAGATTCTTTATATCTAACTCAAACTTTCTCTTTCTAGTCTTACTATTGCCACAAAACTTGTTTTTATCCCTCCAGAAAAGTTTGGCATTCTAGAACTTTGCTTGTGTTCTAATACAATACCCAAACCCAAGCATCTTGTCACGATTATACAACAACTTATTGTTATGATGCAGGCTTTAGCACCTAAAAGTTCATTTGTTTTATTAACTCCACAAACAGACCTAGCCCCCAAATATTTTCAATTTCTCCGAAGTACAAAAATCTTTCTTAGAATTTATGTATATATAATTCTCTCTTCAGATGTACAGTTTGTTTTTATACAATTACAATTTGTGCAACCATCAACATAATCTAATTTTAGGATTATTGCATCACTAAAACCACTCATATTCATTTCCAGTTAATCTCATTCCAATCCTAAATCCTAGGCAATCATCCATCTCCTTTTTATCTTGCTGGATTTGCTTTTGTGAGCATTTGATTTAAATGGAGTTCTACAATATGTGATCTTTTGTGACTGATCATTTATACTTAATATATGTATTTGAGGTTCCTCCTTTCTCAAATTTTATGTGTCCTTTTGATATTGCATTTTTTTCTGCTTGGTTTGGCCTCTATGAATGGCCAAATAAACCCAATTCCCTTTATTCCTATGATTCTCTTTGTTTTTGTTTACTTGTGCCCCCAAATCCTGACTTGATTATAGTATCTGCCCTTTCTTATACAGGCTGTTATAATCAATTAGGGAAGAAGGTCACAAGAAAATACAGGTGACTGTGTATGCATTTGGACCTTCAGAAGAGCATATGTTCCAAAGCTTGTCCTTAGTTGGAGCTTAGGATATTCTTAACGAAAGTTAAAAATATTGTGCTTCTTTATTAGGAAAGTATCTTTTTAGATTTCTGAGATTGAAATTCTACTGCAACTTCTATGACATTCACATCTGTAGTCACGGGCCTCAACTCCATTTTCAGAGAAAGGAGTGTTGTACTGCTGCTATAGGTTACCGCTCTAACTTGTGTTATTAACCAAGTCTTTTGACTCCTCTGGGCCTGGAAAAAAGTTACTTTTCCTCTGTTCTATATTGTTAACATTTCCTCTAAATCTCTTTTCTCACTCCATAAATATGCTCCAAAATCTCAGAACTCTTAAAAATATCTCTAGATCTTGGGTTTCTGAGATAAGGTCTAAGGAACCGAAATAAGTGTGAGATAAGATAGTTACTTTCAACGTTTTTCTCTTTGCCATAGGTCTATTGTACCTCAATTTGGAACATCAATATATCTCCCCTTTTTAGTCCATCTATTAAATATAAAAATGATTCTGTTATTTACCATATTTTAATATATAAGTAGGAATAGTTTTATAATTCGTCATTCTGAAATAAATGTAGTTTAGTGATGTGGAGACTTACCAGCCAAGTTAGAGAGGATCTCTGTACATTTTAGCGCTCTCGTGGATTAAGAGGATATTCTAAACCCATTATGCTATGCATTGCCAGTATTCGTCTAGGCATACAGATCCTAAACTGCCTCTTAATGGGGTTATAATCTAGTTTTAAATATTAGCCCATCATGGAAAGCAAATATATTGGGAGGCAGGTGCTTTTGAGGTCATTTTATAGCATTATGAAGGAACTATATCCCTTCATAATATAATTACATCCTAGATGAAGCCATGGAATATAGGAGGAGGAAAATCAAAAGATGTAGATGGTGCATCTCTCCTTTTTTCTTGGAGGATTTTACTGGCTGGAATAGAGTATACATATAGAACAATTAGTTACTGAAACATTACCGAGAGTCTATATTACTATATAGAGAAAGACATCAGTGTGGACTAATGAAATATGAATATATTTAGTAGGAGAAAGACAGAGACCCTATAGTCATGAATATTGAAAGGGTGAAACTCAGCCTAGTATAAAGTTAAAGAGAGTTCTTAGTAGGGGTAGGGGTTGATGGAGGGAAACATCCACAAAAGAAAGAAAATAGTTGAAATTTCTGGGGAGAGGGAAATCCCAAGAAGGTGAAAAAAAGTAGTTAATACAAAAATTAAGATGTTCTATACAGTTTTCTTTTCCAGAAGAAGATTCAGAAATTTGGGAGAGAAATTTCCAAGGCAAGCAGGTTGTCATAGAGTAGTTCCATGTGAGTGAAAGTCAAGTGAAAACTTAGTGCTGTGTTTTCCTTAACATTTTCATTGTAATAGGGTGTCAATTCCTGAATATGTTTTCTCACAATTGAAGAAACTCTAAAGGAGAAGCACAAACCTTTAATCAGGGTGGATCCTTGCAAATTGTTAAGGACTTACATGCCATGCGATGGGTTTTGCCTTACAGAGAGCAGATCTGGCTATCTCTGCCATCACCATTACCCCAGAGAGGGAGAGCGTTGTGGACTTCAGCAAGCGATATATGGACTATTCCGTGGGGATCTTACTGAAGAAGCCAGAAGAGAAAATCAGCATATTTTCTCTTTTTGCTCCATTTGATTTTGCGGTGTGGGCCTGCATCGCAGCAGCTATTCCTATAGTTGGTGTGCTGATATTCGTGTTGAACCGGATACAGGCCGTGAAGGCTCAGAATGCTGCCCAACCCCGTCCGTCTGCTTCTGCCACTTTGCACAGTGCCATCTGGATTGTCTATGGAGCCTTTGTACAACAAGGTACCTTCCCAATTTCCTGATGCTTGAATAGTCCAGTGAAAAGCTTTTCCACTAACAAAAATTTTAGATGCATTTTACTATTTTACTGCTTCTTTTATTGCTCAAAAAATTTATTGAGGATAGGATTAATATCATGTTTCATCCAGTTTATCTCAGAATACCTTATCAAAATGAAGTGACATGTAAATAAAGGTCTCAACTCCAAACCACAGTTCACCACTTTAAACAAAATGAAGTTTGGAGCTCTTCTTTATCTCCCTTCACAAATTCAACTGATTGTTATGAACTGGGCATTGTCAAATGATCCTTATTCAAATTTGAAGTTTTAATGGGGGAAATCACAATTATTTTGTAATAATCCAAGCAATATTTCAGCCATTCTTGAGACATAAACTCTTATTTCTGAGAAGCCTAGAGAGCACTTGGAAAATCACAGAATTGTGCAGTTTTGATTAGAAACAACAAGTTAATTCTTAATGTTGGTCTCGACGCTACTTGCCCCACAGCAAAACATGTATGACATGTTTGTGAGATTATATAAAAGCAGTCAGGTAAAAGCTTTCTTTCATTTTTTTTTTTTTTTTGCTTCTACCTAAGGACCTAGGAGAAATAATTGTCCTCAAAGAATCAGCTTCTAGAAGCCTGAAAGTCACATGCAATGATTTCTGCAAATCCTGAGGGGAAAAACTCATCTAGTGAGGACTGAATATTAATAAAAGAGATATGGCACATCTCATTTCTGAGATTTAAAAGAAATCTAGGAAACCCTCTGGGTAGGAAATAAATTCCTGAGACAGTCAATGTGCATTTGAAATCATAAAGAGACCTAAACCATATTGCTACTCCAGAAGTTCTTAACATTGTGAGGTAGAGTCTTCAAACTAAAATATTTTTTGGGGGGGGCACACCCATTTGATGCTCAGGGGTTACTCCTGGCTAAGTGCTCAAAATTTGCCCCTGGCATGGGGGGACCATGTGGGACACCAGGGGATCAAACCTCGGTCCTTTTTTGGCTAGCGCTTGCAAGGCAGACACCTTACCTCGAGCGCCATCTCTCCGGGCCCCAAACTAAAAGATTTTTATAGTCATAGTACATACCTGGAATTTGAGAACGTTCACATCCAAAATAAAAATTATTATTATTTTTTTAAGATTTTGTGGTCTTCATCCATTTGGTGGATGAAGATTGGTGGTTTTAGTATTATTTCTAGAAATGTCATAGATCTCTCCCACAACTCCCAGGTAAGTCACTTTCCCCATGTCCCAGTGGTGACTTCCTTTGCCTGATTTTGAGGCAGAGTAGTTCCATGTGAGTGAAAGTCAAAGTGAAAATCCTAGGTCAATCAACTTTGCCTGCCTCCTCAGGTGGTGAGTCTTCAGTGAACTCCATGGCCATGCGCATCGTGATGGGCAGTTGGTGGCTCTTCACCCTCATTGTCTGCTCCTCCTACACAGCCAATCTTGCTGCCTTCCTCACAGTGTCCCGGATGGACAATCCCATAAGGTAAGATCCATCATTCCTTCAAAATTGGTGATGATTTACTAGTAAGAGAGGAGATATTCCTTTTCATGTTGACCTGCTATTATGGAGATGGGGAGCTTTGATTCAGAATCTGCAATTTGATAACCACACTGTTTAATACATGAGGAGTTTCACTCTTGAGATATTTTTATTTCATGCACAATTACATCAATGTATTTAGACAATATTTTCTTACATTTAAATGTTGTTTATAATGTTTTAATTTCACAAATTTTATTTCTTTAGAAGTTTAAACATTGGGTACAAACCTAATCATAATTCTCTAGATATTTAATTACAATGAATGAAAATCACAAGTCTAATATACTTTTTAAATCTGGCACTTAAATATTATTCTGGAAAACATGTCAGTTCTCACAGTGATTTGAAACTTCACTTGTATTTATTAAATGTAATTGAAAATAAGGTTTAAAATATTTATCTTTATCAAAATGCTTTTTTCAAAAGGTGTAAAGAATTAGTTCAAGGTGGTAAAATCACTTGCAAATTCCTTCGTTTTATTATTATATTCTCATAAAAAGCATGAATTACAAACGACTTGGGTATAATGAGTGTTCATTTGCTGGATCCTTGATGAAGGCAAAAATTTAGTTTGCACTTCAAGGGTACAATATTGACTTCAACATCATCTCTCATTTGACCTGTGGTTGTAATTTTCTGAGTCCCTGCTTTCAATAATTTCTCCTTCAATTTATCATGCTCACTATATTTTTGTACTGATTTCTGTGATTAATAGTCCTAATCAAGTCAGCCATACTCAACAGGCACCTTAACTCTCAACAGCCTATGTAAAAGTCAAACTACTTATCTAGGTTTTAAAATTAAGAATTATTTCATCTAAAATAAACTTTTATAAGTAATTGTATTTGATAAGTTACATTTAAGTGAGATTTATAAATTCAGTGCACTAGTAAAGTGCAATGCAGAAAGATGTAATAATATCCAAACCAGTTACCTCTGTGCTGGCATCCTGTAAAAACTCTCATCTTACATCATATCAAGAGTATTGACATTAGTACAGTTCTGTTCTCTCATTATATATATTTAACCTATATATGTATCCATAGGTTTATTTTAGTTTATATTAGATATTAATATATATGGATATATATTATTATCCATGTTCATTTGCATATTTATGACCAGACCAGATAATGAAGTTTATATTCCTAAGAACCCCAAGAGTTTTTCTTTATAATCATATCAACCTCCTTCCCACTTCCTCCCTTGACAGTCCATCTTAATCACTGGCAGCCACTAATGTCTTATCCATTTCTAAAATATTGTCACTTCAAATATGTTATGTAAATTGAATCACAGCTTTTGGGACTAGATTTTTTGTTCATTATGGTTCTCTAGGAAGTCATCCTAGTTGTTATGCATATGCATAATTTATATCTTTATTTTGTTACTGAGTTGTATCTCTGTTATATCACAGTTTATTTAACCCTTTTCCCATTGAAATACAGAGTGCATCAGAAATTTCACTTTGGAGAAATTTTGAATAAATTTGCTATGAAAGTTTGTAGAGTTTTTTGGTTTTACTTTGTTTTGGGACCACATTTGACTATACTTGGGCTTATTCCTGGCACTATACTCAGGGATCACTCCTGGTAGAATCAAGGATCATATGGAATGCAGGGGACTAAATAGGGTAGATGTGTGCAAGGTAATTGCCTTACCTGCTATATCATCTCTTCAGTCCCAGAAAGTTTGTAGGTTTTTGTGTTTACATGTTTTCATAAATATGTGAGAAGTATTTAATTGGTTATTTGCTATGTGTTGACTCAATTTTGAGTTGTATAAGTAACTATAAATTGCTTTTCAATGACTATCATTTCTACAATTGTATATAATGATGTTCCTTTAGAGTGGGGATTCCAAGAATTCAATTTGTATTGACCATGTGTAAGGCAAGAATCGTAACCTCTTTCTTTGAACACTAGTTATTTAGTCATCTTTAAGTTTTTATCATTTTTTTTTTGTTTTTTTGGGCCACACCCAGTGACGCTCAGGGGTTACTCCTGGCTATTCGCTCAGAAGTCGCTCCTGGCAAGCACGGGGGACCATATGGGGAACCGGGGGATCGAACCGCGGTCCGTCCTAGGTTAGCACAAGGCAAGGCAGGCACCTTACCTCCAGC
>PVKC010037382.1:0-12995 GCA_004027635.1 Crocidura indochinensis
CTTTCTTTCTTTCTTTCTTTCTTTCTTTCTTTCTTTCTTTCTTTCTTTCTTTCTTTCTTTCTTTCTTTCTTTCTTTCTTTCTTTCTTTCCTTTCTTTCTTTCTTTCTTTCTTTCTTCTTTCTTTCTTTTTCTTTCTTTCCTTTCGTTCTTTTGTTTTTGGGTCATACCCGGCAGTACTCAGGGGTTACTCCTGGCTCTATGCTCTGAAATCAATCCCTGCAGGCTCAGGGAACCATATGGGATGCTGGATTCAAACTATCCTCCTTCTGCATGCAAGGCAAATGCCTTACTGCTGTGCTATCTCTCTGGACCCTGAAAAGGAGATTTTTAAAAAGATTGCCAATAGTGCAAAGGATGACATTTATGAGAAGACCATCAATAATGCAAGGTTTGTGGGCCAGCGTGATTGCACAGTGGTAGGTCATTTGCCTTGCATGCAGCTGACCCAGCCCAGACTTAAGTTCGATCCCCTGCATCCCATATGTTCCCCTGAGCCTGCAAGGAGAGATTTCTGAGTGCAGTCAGTCATAACACCTGAGCGCTGCCGCTGCCGGTGTGCCCCCAAAACCAAAATAAATGAATGAATGAATAAATAAATAAATAAATAGTACAACATTTTTTCTGTGACAACACCAGATTAATTAATTCTAATGTATGTAAAACTCTAGGGAAAATAATGAAAGAATTGTATAAAAGCTCCTCTGAAAGTATTCAGGATCTGTTTTTATAGCCCCTGTTCTCCTTGAACATGAATTTTAAGTGCTTGTCTCTATGTTTTTTTCTCTTCCCACTCTGGAGAAGTTTATGCTTTATCTTGAATGCTGTTTCTCTACTTCTCTCTCCTCACATATTTCTAAGTAAATTTCTATGAAAACTCTTTTCCTTCACTATTTCGTTTCTTCCTGAAATATTTTTCTGTGAGGCAAAGGTGATAGACCCAGACTTCCTGTGTTGAGATTAGGATTGACTTTTCTTTCCTGCAAAGAGCAATTTTTGCTCCAGCCTAAGTCCCAAACTCTGAGAAATCAGATATCAGGGATCATTTCCAGGCTATGCAGAACAAGTGAACTCCAGGCACTGATGATGGCTGCCTGGAAGGGCTGCAAGAATGTGGATGTCCATGCTCTATAGATGTTCACAGAAAATTTAACTAATCCTAACTCAAATCAGGTATTTCCTCAAGTGCTGGTGACCAAAGTGGGTTGAGCAGAGAGGCAAGAGGTGAAAGCAGCTCTCAAGTCTACCTCTCTCCCCTCATTCCCCATTTTACTGAGCCACTGACAACAATTGCTTATAGGACAAGAGTCTGCCATCTTCCAAACTGCCAATTTGTTGTCAATAAAGCTCTTTTTCTTGACCTGTCACTGTGATTTTCCTTTGCTTAGTTTTTGAGCAGTAGTGGAATCAAATCTTTCACAATACAGTGTTGTATCATAACTGGCTAAAATTGTCAGCAACTTTAGAGAAAATTATTGACTAGCTCCTTTTAGACAGTATACTTCATTCCCAGTAGGATCAAAAGGCTAGTTATGGGCAGAAACCTAAACTGAGAAACACAGGGAGTGATTGGAAGCAGACCTTAGGCCCAACTTATCCAGAAGCATGGTGGGAAGAGGACTCACAACTTACTAGGGCATTTCTGTGGTTGTTGCCAATGTTTTGTCTTTGTCTGGCAAGGGGACATTAAGTCTCCAGAACTAAAAGCCTCCTGGGGAGAGAAGATGGTGAGATCGTATCCCGGTGCCCCATATGGTCCCCCGTTCCTGCCAGGAGCAATTTCTGAGCATGGAGCCAGGAGTAACCCCTGAGCACTGCCGGGTGTGACCCCCCCCCCCAAAAAAAAACCAAAAAAGAAAAAAAAAAAGAAGATGGTGAGAGTGAATTACAGTCATTACAATCATGGAGACCTTATTTTAAATGTTTTATTATATGACAAATATCATATTTGTGTGAGGTAATATGTTGTTTGACAATATTTCCATGACTGGTCACATATACAATTAGGGTACCAATAGTCTGCCATGTAACATAGGTGTGTGACAGGCTGTGTCATCTAGAATGGTGTAAGTATGTTTGTGATATTTGTACAAGGGCAGAATCACCTAAGGAAACATTTCTCAGACTATACCCTTGACTAACAGCATAGCAAAACTGGTTGAGAAGGGGCCAAATCCTTGTATTGTCTTTCTAGTTAATAGAAATGGATCACTGGAGTCAGGGAGATCTGGACAGGGTAGTGAAGTGGAATGAAGAACTTAAAGTGGGGAAAATAAGAGAATGTGGATAGAGGATATATAAATTAACCAGGGACTCTATGGAACTTTCTTTCCTGAGAAGTAGTGTCTCAAGCTTGAACCAAACTGCAGGTGCTGTCAGGATGCTCAAAATTTTATCTCACTGGCCAGCCCCAGTGGCAACACCTGAGGGTATTGTTGACACTACATAAAAATTAGGATCTAGTCAAGTAAGTTGCTGAGAACTGAGTTCATTTCCAGCAAAGCCAAGCCATGGACTCCAAAGGTTGGAATTTTGGGAGATGGATGCAGCCAAAAAGGAAGGGACTGGCTAGAAGGAGGCAGAGGGTCAGAAGCACAGTTGGAAAGATTAGGGTAGAGGGCAGGGTTTAGGTCATGAAGGCACTAGTCTGGGGGAGGGAGCTTCATTGTGTATTGAGAATAGAAGCTCAAGAGACACAGAGAGATGTGGTCCCCCCAAAAGGAGAACTTACAGTGACTTGGGACTTTGGTCATTCAACTCCTCTGTTGGTGGAGGCAGTCATAGGAATTGTGATAGTACTCAAAGCATAATTAGAGGCATACATATGTACATAAATTATAGATCCTTGAGGTCCTTGAAATTATAATTAGTAAGATAGGCCTAGGGCACTGAAAATTGCATCAAACTTTACTACATGCTATTATTTCCTAGCCACCACCCATGAGTTCCAAGTCTCCACCTATGATAGTCCAATGTTACTTCCAATTAACCTAATTGTTTCCCTCACTTACTCCATCTCCACTCTGGCACTTTTAGGTCTGTAATCAAATGTCCAAGGTTTATTACAGATTCATATTTACCATAACTGTCAATCAATAAATAGTGAGAATGAAGAAGGGGAAAATGGACAAAAGACCAGAGGTGCCATAGGCCAGGGTTGGGGCATCCTGGGCACTTTTGTGGAGTTGATGTACAATCACTTAAATTTAAACACTATTCTAACCCTATTCCTTAAGCTATAATAAGAATTCTTTCAAAAAGAACTATCTGCATAGTGCTTGGCATATGGGAGGCACTATGACAAACTCATAATTTTCTATATGTGAAGTAATTACTGTAATTAACTGAGCTTTCCCTTGAACTCCAAATCTTTCTTTTTTTTCTCAATGCTTTCATGATACAGAAATAAGTCTGCTGAATTAAACTGGAAAAAAAATACAAAGTTAGGACATTTATACATTGGTAGGACATCATAGTCTACAGGAATAAAAATGTGATTATAGTTGCTCAATTGAATGATAAAAATTGTATCAAGAGGAAAAAGTCTGACTACATCTGAGAGTTTTTCTTTTATGTAAAGATATAGTTAGTTAACTAGAGTTCCTCATAGTGTCTTCTTCCTCTCTGGCTAATTAGGGAGTTCAGAGAGGATGTCTCATTGGTTGATGATCCCTTGATCTACTCTCACCTTTAGTGTGATGACTCTGATATATTCACCCTCTCATGCTGAAGGGGGAATACAATTACAGAGATTCTCTTTTTCTACTTTCATGTTTTTGAGCCACGCTCGAGGTTCTCAGAGCTTACTCATAGTGAATGTGGGATCATATGGGATGCTGGTGATCAAACCGGGGTTGGTTGCTTACCAGGCAAAAGCCCTACCTGTTCTTCTATCTTTCTGGTCTCCCAATTACAGAGATTCTTGAACTGTGCCTTTTGACAAAGGATTTCCATGTTCTAGTGTAAAATTCCAAGTAGGAATGATGATAGACCCAGGGGCTTGGGCACTTACAATATGCTTACAATTGCTATCTTTGTTTGGAGGCCCCATGGTTTTTACAAAGTTGATTATCTTACTTCATGGAAGATTCCTTCCTAATATGGTTTTTCTCTTAAATCTTAAAACTTTCTTGGGGCCAGAGCGATAGCTCAGTGCCTTGCACATGGCTGACCCAGGACGGACCTCAGTTTGATCCTGTGCATCTATATGTCCCCCAAGCCAGGAGTGATTTCTGAGTGCATAGCCAGGATATTCTACTTTCTAACCAAGTCAGAGAATTTCTCTTCAACAGGTGTGACTTTTTTATTCTTCAGAAAGAATGTGGTCGTGTGTACCATGCTGGTACAACTGCCAGCAGAGGTACTTACTTCCCAAGTCACCAACAATATTGAATCCAATCACTTAAAAAATAAACAAAAATGGATTTTGTTAACTGAGGGGTATCTGGTTACTTTTATTGACATTTATATAATTATTGGTAAATGTTTAGTGACCTTTTAACTGTCTACTATCTGTTTTTTTTTCATTTGGCAATTATGGTATACTTTTAAAATATTCTTCTTAATTTTTAAAATCTTAAAGAAGACATCTTTTTCTCATTAGCATTTATGTTTTAAGGATTTCATTAACCATCTGTTTCTCAGGTGGAATACTTGCAGTTACAACCAACAGAACATCTAAGGGATTTGTAACCTCATAAATAAGAAGTCTCCAGAACTGATTAATTCAGGAACTTTGATGCATCATTGGTTAATTCAGGGAACTTTGGCTCTTTCTGACTTTCCACTCCACTGTCCCTAACCTATGTATGACCTATGAGCCTCCTAGTCAGGAATAGATAATTTCTAGTCTAGAAATTCTGAGAGAGACACAAAATCTTCTTTTCCATGAGAGAAGACCAAGGTTTTTTTTTTTTTTTTTCAAACTCATCTCTTTTCATGTTTGAAGAAAGTATTTCTTAGGATCTTTTAAGCAAATTCCTTTTCCCTCAGGGGCTCAAACCATATCACATGGCACTATTTGGAATTAAAAGCAACCAATGTGATTGGTTTAGACTAGTCTGAGTTTCCAAATTTTATAGGAATCCCATAGGATCAGGTACCTAAGGAAAACAGAAATTATCTTAAGCAAAATAATATTAATACTACTACTAATGATGATGTAAATAACCTGTGACTTTGCTTCCATAGTATCTGCTACACCATCATTTTTTAAAAAATAAATTCTAGTTTTTACACAAAAGAAGTGGTACATCTGAGATCTTTCATAGAGAAGATAGCATGATGTTGGGTGGTGTGGTCCTCTTAGTTGCAAAGATAAAATCTTTTCAAACCTCATTGGAGGTTGTCTCTGCTACATGAGAGTGAGTCTTCCATAGAACTCTGGTTCACTCAACTTAATCATCAAAGATTTTAAAATCAAGGAAGCTGAAAACATTTTCTTTTCTTCTATCAATTGAGTTCCTCAAGTATTTCAATTCCCTAAGTATAAATCTACTACTCACTGAAATAGTCAAGCATTTATAATGCTCCCACCTATCCCCCACTCACTTGGCAAGTGAGTGAGTTTCCTTTGGTTACCAAACAAATGTTCATTAAACTTAGTGGATATAAAATAACACAAATTGATCATGCTACACTTCTCCAGCTCACAAGTCAATCTGAAATAGATCTGATTGGGCCAAGATCCAGATATCTATAGGTTGCATTCCACCTGGGAGCTTTATGGGAGATTCCATTTCTTTTTCCACTTTAAAGTTCTTAAAAAAAACTACCCATATTTCTCAGATCATGGAGGGCTGAGTCCCTTTCACTTTGTGCCACACTGAGTTCTTCTGTCTCTCCTGATTTCAAGAAGATGGTGATATTGTTGGGGCTCCCAGGTAACCCAAAAGAATCTGTCTCAAGGTCATCTGACTAGTAATCTCAATTCCATCAGCAATCTTAACTCCCCTTTGGCTTGTAATCTAACATATTCACAGACTCTTGGAATTAGGACATCGAAATTTTTTATCTCAATTAGACAAGAATTTCAATGTAGACAAGAATTTTTATATAATTTATTTCTTATATAATATTAATATCTCTATAACATTTATATTTCTAGGTGTACATAATTAGAATAATTCTAGCACCAATATTGCTCTA
This sequence comes from Crocidura indochinensis, assembly GCA_004027635.1. NCBI lineage: Eukaryota > Metazoa > Chordata > Mammalia > Eulipotyphla > Soricidae > Crocidura > Crocidura indochinensis. The sequence goes on from PVKC010037382.1 coordinate 6,145, forward strand.
CTTTGGTTTTCTACATGCCATGTTATTGAATTTCCTTAGAACTCAAAAGGTTTGTGCTTCTAGCTTTTTGCTGAAGACTCAAAATTTGAAACCAGATAAAAAAGCAAAATGATATCTTCTTCCAGGCTTTTAAGCCTCTCTGTGTCTCAGTGTGTAGTTATTTCTATCCAGTCACCCATTATAGAATCTCTGTCCTGCTGTGCTCTGATTTAGAGTTTGTATTGTATGTATTCTGGCCTCTTTTTTAAGGCCTCCTTGTCAAAAATAAATCCATCATGGAGTAAAGTTTTGCTTTCTATTGTCTTCTTTTCCCTTTTGCATTAACCATATAAGAGACAAAGCACCATTCTTGAATTTTCCAATTTACATCAGTTGTTCTTTGTATCAGAAACTACCTTTCAACTGATAATTGACATGATTTCATTCATTTTCACTCTTCTTCTTGTTAATTTCTTCCCATCTTTCACTTCTTCCTTCTGTTCTTTCTTTTTCTCCTCTTTCTTCTCCTTCTCCATGTCCTTCTTGTTCTTTTTCTTTTTGTTCTTCTAGTTGTTGTTGTTTTTCTTCTTTTTCTCCTCCTCCTCCACATCATCCTCCTTTTCTTCTTTTTCTCCTCCATCTCTTCCTCTTTTGCCTCCTCCTTATTTATTACACAACTGTCATTCTCATTTCATAATGCAAAGTAATCGCAATGGGAAAACATAATTTTGATGCTAAGAATCTTGTCACAGTTTTAGAGAAAGGGATATGAAACATACTTGTGCCACACTGAGAAGTTACATTAGGCCTTGTAGATTATTGGAGGTCTGGAAAACTATAAGTTATCTAAATAATATCTCTACTATGGTGACTTCTTTTGGTGAGCATGTAGGTCCCAATGAATTAAACCTAAACATGTTCAAACAGAAAGTTCAATGCAACTCAGAATAAAAATTCTGGATTTCTGAGTAATCTATATTTATAGTCAGCCTGAGAGCCCTCTGAGAGAAGAAGTGTAAGAGAAAGCTTTATTTGCCCAAGGCTGTGTCTGAACCATTACCACTCAGTATTACTTCAAAAAGAATAAACATGTTTGAATCATGCTGGTCTAATTTCCTTTAAAAATTGCTGCAGAATCATTTTGGAACTTCTATAACCTAATAATGGGGGTTAACTCCTCTCTGGATGTATTTAAATAATATCATCTTTGACTTTGAATGTGCTAGTTATGGCGGTGTGATATCAATGTATTTATTTTTTGAAACAACTGATCCAACAAAGAAGTTTTGGATGTGTATTTCTGCTCTTTAAATGAAGCAACTCTTGGATTTCCTGACCTCTAGGATTTTTTTCCAGCTAGACACCTAAGAAGATACCTGAGGTTTTTCTTATAATTAAAAAAAAAAGTCTGATAAGAGACTTGAAAAGAGAACTAGATTGGATTGGGGGGGGGTGGTTCTCCTTCCCTTGGCATGTACAAATTTGATGGATTCAGCTCTGTACTTTGAGTCAAGCTGTTATCAGACATTATTTTCTTATCATTTATGCTCTTCTTTTTCCTCCTGCCGTTACTTAGAGCTTGATAATTACCTATTGTGCACGGGAGTTTTCAACAGCATCTACTGCATGAAACATAGCTACATATAGATCTCAGAAAGGACCACAATCAAAGGTGAGTCTCTACTAAAACCTTGAATTCTTTGATCTACATCACTTTCACCAGACTCCCTACTTATTCATTGCAAAGTAAAAAAAAGATATCTCAGTTTTATGGCCACCGTGATGATGCTCAGGGATTACTCCTGGCTCTGTCTTCAGGAATTACTACTGATGGGACTCAGTGAATTCAGAGGTAAGATCCAACTGGGGTCAGTAGTTTGCAGGTAGTTGGGCTTTATCTCCCAACTCTCTAATCCTGTCTTCAATTTTTTAAACAATAAATATTTATCTCGACTTGCTATGGAGATGGTATAATTTTATTTATTAGGTAACTTTAATTAATTATTTTTTTTAACATTTTTACTACTGGGAATTGAGCACACTTGAAAATTGATTTTAAACTTGTGAAAGAGATTTGGAGACAGGTATTTTTTTCTACATTGTCTAGAGATAAGTGAACTGACTTTACCAGTTAATGCTCTGAGCCCAGACAATCCCATTGTGCATTTCAGAATAAGTATTCATATTTCACAAAACAAAAGAGAACATTGTCATGCTGGTTTGGATAGTGTCAGTCTTACCAAACAACAGGAATTTATTTCATGTCTTATTGATCTTCAGGATTAAGGTCTTCCATAGGCACTATGAAAGAGGATATAATATGGTATTTTATAGTACACTATTATTATTGTATTATGTATGTTGACTGAAATCTAGACCCAATGGCTTGAATAATTATTATTATCAAAGAAATCAGGAGGTGTGCATGCAGGGAAAATTTGAGACTAGCCACCAAGTCAACTTCTTTCCACCTTTCTGACCCACCAGTCTCAGTGCCCCACTTTGTTGCCTTCATGGTTTCAGAATGTCTACAATGGAATCCATTGTAGGCCTCCCTTAAGGCCTCCCAGCCTCACACTGATTGATATCTAGAGACAGAAAAAGGACAAAGACAAAAGAGTTGTTCCTAGGAATCATTGTCTACTCACTAACCAGAAACAGATATACAGCATTTTCTAAGTTCATGTTTAGTAAGAGAACAACATGGCTATATTTAGTTTACATTAACTAAATCTACCCTCATCAAATGAGCTAGGGCTAGATCTAAAGATTTTATCAATAAATGTGGATTTCTGAAATCTGAACACTTGATGGGAAGGAAGATGGTGGAATGATGATGGATGCATCCTTTGACATGCTGTCCTATTTATCTTAGCATTGGCCAGAATGATCTATAGATCTTGCACTATGACAGTTCTTCTCTGAACTTGTAATGTAAAACATTCATTTTATTTATGAGTTTGTTTGAGACTTAAAGGAAGTACATATAGAGAGTTAATGATATAGTAGGCATAGAATAAGTGAGTGTAACATAGATGCCCATCATTTTAAACCAAGAAAATAAGGTGATCTTCCTTGTTTGGACTTAGCCTAGGTCATGAAAGAATTAGTCAGTGACTGAGGCAATCATTAGATCTTATGATTAATGCTCTATAATTTACAAAGGTATTCACAGTTGAGTTTCAGGCATACAATGTTTCAGCACTGATTCTACCACCAACTTCCCTCCACCAATGTACCAGTTTCCCTTTCATACTCCCCTCCCTAACTTTCCCAGCTGCCATATTAACAGTCATCTTTCTAAGTACAGTTGTTAATGTTTGGTCTCATGATTTCAGTGTTATTGACTCTGTGGCTTGAATCTTTACCTCTATCATTCCTTAACACCACCATTATACCTACTCCTATGACCGTTGCCCCCTGGTTTTTATATTTAAATTTCAAGCCAGCACATAGTCTATTTAAATAGTAATTAAAAATGGAAACCATGAATACAAAACTATAACCAAATTAAAAAAATCAGCACAATAAAAAACATGGTCACATACCAACATGCTAGTTCAGCTTATGTTAGATTTGATAAGGTAATACTAGGAACCCCCTTTTTTGTCTATTCTGATTTTACACTTGTAGTGGAAATACGTATTTTTAAACACAATACTATAAAAATTTAACTGGCTAATTCATTTCCTCGGGATTTAGGTTTTGTTACTTTTGTTTTTATGCCACATCTGGAGGTGCTCAGGCATTATTCCTGACTCTGTGCTCAAGTGTCATTCCTGTCAAGCTTTGGGGGCTAAGTGCAGTGGCAGGAATTGAATCCTAGTAGATTATATGCAAGGCAAAGGCCTTAGCTAATTTTATAACTCTTATTTATCTTTTTAGGGTTTAGTTTTGTCTTTGGTAATGGGGATTGAATTCAGAGCCTATACATGCAGAATGGATTCTCTGGCACAGAGCTGCACCTCCAGAAGTGGTACATGATTCTTTTCTCTTAACACACTGGAGTAAAATTTTTCCTCCTTTATTTAGTGGCAGGGTCTTTCTAGATTTTTTCTTTTTTTTTTTTTGGTTTTTGGGCCACAACCAGTGACGCTCAGGGGTTACTCCTGGCTATGCACTCAGAAGTCGCTCCTGGCAGGCACGGGGGACCATATGGGAAACCAGGGGATCGAACCGCAGTCCATCCTAGGCCAGCGCAGGCAAGGCAGGCACCCTACCTCCAGCACCACCGCCCAACCCCTGGATTTTTTCAAGATTGAATATTGTGATCACTATCTTTGTAGTAGTTGCTCTATTTTTTCATTTTTCTAGAAAACTTTTGTTCTGTCATTCAGTTCTTGCTTATTATATGCTGACATCATGGTGTTCAAGTGTTTGCCCTCATTCACATCTTTTTGTCCTGTACAACTATCTTGGTTCTCCATACCCATATTGTCTCTTAAATGGTTTTATATTGATTTAGCTTCTCACCATCATTATCATGTGGTTTTCCTCAAAATTGCTCATCAATTCTATCTTAACAATTGAGTAGAGCTTTCTCTACATTAATTATGTGACTCACCTTCGCCCATTTTCCTCCTGTCTAAACATTTACTTATCTCTCTCTCTCTCTCTCTCTCTCTCTCTCTCTCTCTCTCAAGTCCTTTGGCACAAACACTGAGACAATGCCAAATTGATGGACGATCTGAAGAACACAGTTAGAAAATAAACAACAAGATCAGAAAGCAAAGTCAAGGTCAGAATGTCCTGAGAAACCAAGAATTTTCAAGGTTGTGCCATAGAAGCAACAAGGTGAGGTCCTTGTCATTGGTGCAGCATATTGTCACCATGAAATATGGTCACTACAAATAGATCTAGCTTCCCATGAGCTATGCATGGCTGGCAGAGAATTAGAGTCCGGGTCTGGTTACTGGGATCTATCAATGACATCAAAATCAGGTGCCAACATCTATGTGTTATGGTTGGAGATATAGGTGGAAGAAAGTACCTATAAAGACTTCTGCAAGAGGGTATTTCCTCCCCTGGAAAAATAAAGCTTAGATCCTCAACAGAAATCAGACAGTCCAGGGTTTGCTGCACTTCTTAGAACTTCAGGTTCATGTAGTTATGTTTTTTTACAGCATAGATTCCTTCTTGCAAGCAGAAGTCACATATGCAACAATTACTTTCTGCCTTCCCATGAGCAATTCTCTTATGAGGCAAGATTGTATTTCTCACCTTCTTAATATGATAGCCTTACTTCTTGGAGGGTTTATTTTCCTATCTTTGCCTCCTATGTGCTTCATTCTCCATAAGCATTCTCTCTCCTGGCTTATTCCTCCCTCTCACCCCACGCAGCATGCAGCTTAATGATTTAACTGGTAACTGCATGCTTGTTGCTTTGTCCTTAGACTTTAATCTCAAAGGCAGAGGCAACCTCACGTTATTTAATCCTCAGCACCAATTACACTCTTTAAGATGTAAATTATGATAAATGTTAGAAGAATGAATGTCACTCCCTATGTGTCTTTGTGTTGTGTAAAGCAAACACATTTCATATTTTCTGGAACAATCAGTAGTGAAATTTTCTTCTTTACAATATAGTCCACTCATAGCTGTATAATAAGATGTGCCCCTCTATCCTTAAACTTCTTTAAAACTTATTTTATAATCTTGTCTTAGATGAATCATAGCCTATTCTTTGTCAAATCACATTTCATTTTTTTGGTTCAGAAAAAGGTAATTCCTATAATTACTATCAGAACTAACATACTACTCAAAGTGCCATAGGAAATAAAGGCAAATTTCTTCTTCAGAAGATAAAAAAAATATAAACTCTCAAATGAAAGCTTTTAGGTATTAAATGTGTACTCTGACAATGTTTTGCTTTCAAGCACAAATATGAAGTGTAAGGGGTTTAGGAGAAGCCAGGATTTTCTCCTTTAGGACCCAAATAACTGAAGAACCATTTACTTTTTGCTTGATTAACAGCAAAATTCAGTTACAACAATTTACAAATACGTATTGAATATTCATTAGGAGCAAGGATTGTCTAGATTTTGGCTATGATGAAGTAAAAAGTGTTCAAATGTAAAATGTCAAAATTTTTATATAGTTTTACAAACATTTTAGTCACTGGGAATTATAGTCATTCACAATTATGTTTCAGGCCTACAATGTTCTGACACCAAGAAATATTAAAAATTAACCTAGCGGGGCCGGGGAGATAGCATGGAGGTAAGACGTTTGCCTTTCATGCAGAAGGTCATTGGTTGGAATCCCAGCATCCCATATGGTCCCCCCGAGTCTGCTAGGAGCGATTTCTGACTGTGGAGCCACAGGAGTAACCCCCAGCACTGCCGGGTGTGACCCGAAAAACAAAACAAAACAAACAAAAAAATTAACCTAGCAAAAAAAAAAAATAACCAACCAAACAAAAAAAATTTTATTGATTTCAAAGAGGGTTTTACTAATGGTGCTCAGGACCTGGGAGTATCCAAGGGCTTCACAGATAATCAGCCAACTAGATCAGTGGTTCAATACAATGGCTGAATGATTCTATGCTGCTCTGAATCTGTGGTGTCAGGGATACCAGGGCTACCCCAGCAGTACTGGGAACCTGCAGGGCTGCACCCAGAGATGCTCTATGGAACATATGGTATTTGAAATTGAACCTAGACCAGGTCCTTGCTAGGGCATGTACCCTAATTGCTGAACTATTTTGGTTCTCAAAGTCCTATTGATTTTAACCATGTAAGACTATGTATGAAAACCAAAAGCATTCTTTTTTTTTTTTTTTTTTTTGGCTTTTGGGCCACACCCGGTGATGCTCAGAGGTTATTCCTGGCTATGTGCTCAGAAATCATTCCTGACTTGGGGGACCATATGGG
>PVKC010037383.1:0-13001 GCA_004027635.1 Crocidura indochinensis
ACCCACAGTCACACTTTCTCACCCATCCCAGGCAGCACTGGTCTCAGCAAGACCTGGGTCAAAATCATGGAACCCTGGAAGATATCAGTCAGTATATGCAGGATTCATGAGCAGAAACAGGAAGATGTGCCCACAATTACTGGCTCCTTCTTCCTAACTGGACAAAGCAAAACTACACTCTCTTCTTTGGGATATATTGGCTGAATGAGAGAATCTAAAACTGCATAGTGAAAAATCTTACCTCACACACCTGAAAGGGATAAAAGTTCTCTCTGATAAAAGGCAAGAATCAAACCTAGGTCTGTTTATTACCAAAGCCCATACCTCAAACACCATCATGCTCTTGGTATCAATGTCCAGTGAACTACTAACCAATAGACACAAGATTGAATAATTAAGGGGGGGTTATGAGAAGAGACATGAGAAAAAATGACACGGGGTGGGAGGGAAGAAGGATATTGGGGACACTGCTGACAGGAAATGTGCACTGGTGAAGAGAGGTGTACAATTGTTTGACTGAAACTCAATCATTGAACAATTTTGTAATCATGGTGCTTAAATAAATTATTTTTAAAAAAGAAAAAAGGAAGGTGTGTAAAGAAGAAAATGAGACTGACCACAACAGAAATGAAGTTTACACTGAATATTATGAGCACATAGGTACAGCAGTTCCCTCTATCTAAAGAAGGTAAATTGTACAGAATCAGAGAAAGGAAAAGAAAATCCTTTCTTAGGGTGAAAACCAGCACTGTGAAGCAATGAAGATTCCAAAGAATATAGCTCATCCCACGTAGAGACAAGGGTAGTGGAGAGAGGGCATGGGACCAAATATGCACAAGTGTTTGCAGCCTCTTAGGTAAAGAAAAATAAAATGCCAACACCAAGTGCAGCTATTTGGAGTAATTCATGTTGTCTATAAGTTTTCACTTACTATATAACAAATTACAAGAAATTGGACTGTCTGTAGATCAGGAATGTGGACTTTAACTGGGTATTTGTTTAGAAACTCGTGTGATGACACTGGAGTCATCTTTCTGAGGCTGATGGTTATGCTAGAGGATCTTGTGGGCAAAACTTAGTTCTCAAAACTCTACAAATTTAATTTTCTTGCTGGTTATTGGCTGGAGGCTATTGGCAGGAGGTCTAAAGACCTCCCAATATAGGTACTCAAGAGCATGGCAGCTGACATCTTCAAAGCTATGATGTGTATAAAAGAGCCCAGCAAAAGGAACACCTTAGTCTGTGTACACTGTCTAGTTTGCCATATTCCCTTGTGAGGGAAGATTCACAGAGCATGAAAATCACAACATATTCCAGTGGTTTTTGAAACAAAAATAATTACCAGAATAATCTGAAGGTTATTTCTTATCTATCAAGGGATATGTACACCAAAAATAAATCACACTTCTAAGCATATATGCACACAATGAAGGGCCAGAAAAATACTTAAAACAACTGTTAATAAACTTGAAGAAAGACATCAGGTAGCAGCACAATAATAGTGGGAATTTTAACACTTCATTACTCCTTAATATGTCAACCAGGCTAAAACTTGACAAAGATATACTGACTCTGCAGGAAGAAATAGAAGAGAGTGACACAGTAGATATATAGAGAACTCTTTATCCCCAGAATACAAGGTACACATTCTTCTCCAATGCCCATGGGGCATTCTCCAAGATTGACTACATATTAAACCATAAAACATACCTCCATAAAATCAAGAACAAAGAAATTGTTTTTTGCCACCTTCTCAGACCATAAAGAATGGAAAATAGAGGTGAATTACAAGCAGACATGGAAAAATAACTTTAAAATCTGGAAATTAAATAGTTCACTGCTCAACAACCAGTGGGTGAGAGATGAAATCAAAGAGAAAATCAAAAGATTCCTGGAAGCGAATGAGAATTAAGACATAAATTAGCAGAACCTTTGAGACATAGCAAAAGAGGTACTAAGAGGAAAATTTATAGCTTTGCAAGTATTCATCAGAAAGGAAGAAAAGGCCTATATAAATAACTTAATGACACAGTCTAAGAAACTGGAAAATGAAGAAAGACCCAGCGAAAACTGTCTCCTAGAGGCTCCACAGCAGACAGATAAAGAAAGACCCAGAAAAAAACTGTCTTCTAGAGGCTCCACAGCAGACAGACCAAGAAATACCCAGCATAAACTGTCTCCTAGAGGCTCCACAGAAGCCATGGGCTCCAGAAGAGCTCTGCCGCTCTGCTTCGCTTTGCAACCGCATGCTTTTTCTAACTAATGAACTCCACCATAACACGTAGAAAAGATCATAAATCGGGGCCGGAGAGGTGGCGCTAGATGTAAGCTAGATGTAAGGCTAGATGCTAGCCTTACAAGCACTAGCCAAGGAAGGACCACAGTTTGAACCTCCGGCATCCCATATGGTCCCCTCAAGCCAGGGGCAATTTCTGAGCACTTAGTCAGGAGTAACCCCTGAACATCAAACAGGTGCGGCCCAACCCCCCCCCAAAAGAAAAGATTATAATACAAGCATGACCATGGGAAACCACATAGGCAAACACCATGCACAGAGAATAAGATGATAGCTCTGATGACCCCAAAAATACCAAACACCTGATTAATCTCTCAGATAAGGAGTTTAAAATATGGAGGATCCTCATAGAAATCAAATAAAGTATAAACCAAGCTGAACTTAACACAAAGACAGAAATTTGAAAACTCCAAACTGAAATAACAGGTCTGAAAAACTCAGTAGATGAGTTGAAAACTCATCAATGGAAAGCCTCTCCAACAGGGTAACAGCAGCTGAGGACAAAATCAGTGAACTGAAAGATGAAATACAGAACTTCATACAGCAGAAGAGATTGAAAGAACCTTAAAACAAATTATGAGACAATGGAAAAAGTACTCAAAGAATGAAAAGATAAAAATAGAAGTCTTTGATCAACTCAACAGAAACAATATAAGAATAATTGGAGTCCCAGAGGCACAGGAAGAAGATCCCTAGGAAGAATCAACAGTCAAAGACATCATTACAGAGAAATTTCCAGAGCTCAACTACATGCAACCAAATCCTGCCTGAAGAGTACTAGCTAAAAGAAACTCAAAGAAAAGCTCCCCAAGACACATTCTAGTCACAATAACGAATCTCACAGATAGAGATAGACTACTGAAAGCAGCAGATCAAAAAGGGAAATTACTTTCAAAGGAGCATCCTTAAGTTTTACAGCAGACATAACATAAGAAACCCCGAAGGCTAGAAGAGAGTGGTGGATATTAATATTAGATGACACAAACTTTAGACTCAGAAAAGTTGTAAGGGTCAAAGATGGACATTTCATACTAATCAAGGGATACGTGCAACAAGAAGAAATCACACTATTAAACATATAAACACCCAATAAAAGACCAGACAAATATCTAATACACTTATTGACAAATTTGAAAGAAAATATCAATAGTAACACAATAGTTGTGGGAGACCTCAACACTGCCCTGTCACCACTTGATAGATTAGCCAGTCTGAAACCCAGCAAAAATATACTAGCTTTGAAAAGAGAAATGGAAGAAAAATGTCTAGTAGCTATATATAGGGCACTACATCCCAAGAAACCTGGATACACATTCTTCTCCAATGTACATGGGTCATTTTCCAGGCCACGTGCTGGTACATAAAACATACCTCCATAATATCAAAAGGATAGAAATTTTGCAGGCTACCTTCACTGATCACAGGGCTCTAAATTAGATATGAACTACAAAGGAACACATAAGAAAAAGTTTAACAACTGGAAATTAAACAGCCTACTACTGAACAACCGGTGGATTCAAGATGAAATCAAAGAGGAAATCAAAACTTTCCTGAAAACAAATGACAATAAAGACATAAATTATCAAAATCTATGGGACACAGTAAAAGCAGTGCTGAGAGGGAAATTTATATCTTTGCAAGCACACATCAGGAAGGAATAAGGGGCCTACCTGAATAGCTTAATGCTGGAGCTTATAAAACTAGAAAATGAACAATACACAGAATCAAATATAGGTAAACAGAGCAAATAACAAAGCTTAGAGCAAAAATCAATGAAGTGGAAACCCAAAAACTAATCTGAAAGATCAACAAAAGCGTAAGTTGATTGTTTGAAAAAATAAACAAGATTGATAGAACACTGGCAAAACTCATAGAGAGAAACTTGATAGACCGTATTAGAAATGAAAACGGGGAGATCACTACAGATATTGGAGAGACTCAAAGGGTAATCAGAGACTACTATGAGAAACTCTATGCTATGAAACATGAGAATCTAGAAGAAATGGATAAATTTTTGGACTCATAACCTTCCACGGTTGAATAACATTAAAGGGTATAGTATTATTGACACAGCTGATCATAATACACTATTTCATTAAGGATGAGTCAAAGGAGCACAACAAAGATGGTGTTAGTGTGACAATTGCTTGCATAGGCCCAGCAAAATATAGGGGACATGAAAAGGAAAAGCCTTGGCCTAAATAAGGAGACCTTATACTTGGTCTTTCTTATACTTTCTTTTCTTATACTTTCTTTTTTTTTTAATAATATAATTTTTATTTTAAACATACTGGGTTACATATCTTTGGCAATCATATTTTAGGTACAAATTAACATAAATCTTGTACTTTCTTATACTTTCTTACCTTATACTTGGTCTTTTTTCAGTACCTGCCAGTGCAACTACCTTCAGTTCTGTAAATGAAACTATCTTCATATATTTCCAAGTGCCACTAGATTCAAAAGCATGACTAATTCATACTCCATAGACATGTGAAAATTCCACAGCAGGAGGAATAGTTTCATTTTTTAAATGGGATCAAAGAGATAATATAGGGGTTCAGGCCCTTGTTTCACAGCAGTCAACCTGGCAATGCATTTGGTTCCCAGCACCACCAAGAGTAAGTAACTCCTGCGCACAGAACCAGGAATAAGTCAAGCACCAGGGAGTATGCCCCAAAACCAAATAAATACACAAACAAATAAATTTTAAAACACTTGGAAGGGAATTGAGAAGTTGTGAAAGATTTACACTGATTCAACAATGCATGTTTCCTCTCTCTTATGTGTTTAAACACATGTGTTTTAATTCTCTAACTGACTTCCAGAAGTTGAATGGGTCTTTACCTTATATTTTCCTCTTTGTATATCACTTACCTTCCCACGAAGTCCACTCTAGTAGGTAAAACAAAGAATGAGGAGGAAGGTGAGAGGGCTGGAGTGAAATGTCTTCATGTATAACAAAAACTACTTTAATAGGATGCTTACTCAAAACTATTCTCTGACACCTTGGTACTCATCATTAACTTTAGTGACTTAATTTAGACGTGTTATATATTTGCTTTAAGCTAAAATAAAAATAACAGTAATAACAAAAATAATAATAATAATAAGTAGGTAGAAATTTTAATTTTCATTGATAATCCATGATTCCCTTTGGGCTACAAAATAAAGTACAATTAACAAAACATTTCATTTCAAATATTTATTTTTTTATCATTTCAAATATTTAATGTAGTATTACCTTAATATATAAATCTTTAGTTTCGAGGATAAAATTTATTTCAACAGTATTCTTAATGCAATAGTTCCCCAAAATAGAAGATTTATGAATGAATTTTATAAAGTTTTCTATATATATAAGAAATTGATTCTCCAGATCAACAACTTCTACTAAAATTCTAAAACATACACACTTGAAGGATAAGAAAAGGTTCATAATCCATTGACACAATCGAAGAAAACCTTAGACATATAAAAATGAAATATGAAACTACCTTCTATCACTGATTCAATTGCAATGAGCAAATGAATAGTCAATTATGACTTTAGGACAAAATGAAAATAAAATTAATCTTTAAAAAGCATTAATACATATATTGATATCATTCCCATTACAGAGATATGTACACCAATGTAAAAAAAAAATCTTTCAAGCCAGAAAATCACAAATCATGTAGGAAATGTAAATTCATTCTAGGTTACAATCATTGAAATTAAAATGGCATTTTATGGAATGATGAGATAAGATAAATTGTCTTTTGAAAATATCTGGAAACTAACTCAATTGTCTAGAAACAGGTTTAAAACAAACCTAACTCTAGTACACACTTCATTTTAAGTGTATATTTACTATACAGTTTCTAAAAGAAAACAAAAAGCAGAATAAGAATGCTCTATAGTAGTGATCAAAGCAACTTTGTCCTAAAGTTCATCTGAACATAGTATAATACACTTGAATCAATTATAGGACAGTACATTTTTAGAGGTGTGTTTTACTTAAGAATCTGAAATACAAAGAAAAATGAGTAAATTAAATTCTTTTTTTTAGATTTTTTTTAATAATATCTTTAGTTAAGCACCATGATTACAAACATTTTAGAAGCTTCTACCAAGAATAGAAAAGGTTCAGAAGCTTCTCAAAGAGCAGGCACTTTAAAGTTGTTACAAAGAATTCCAGCTTATATGCTAGCAGGTTAATAAACCAGGTTAATGAACCATTTGTTAAAAAACAATGAAGATAAAACATAATTCCAAACTTCTTAAATACAAAAGAATATAAGTGTTGAAAGTAATTAATAAATCTAATAAAAATTAAGGCAAGTGATATTACATTGCAGAATATATATGTATATATAAACACAATCTGAAGTTAGGATAAATGCAATTTATTTTAAAAAATTTACATGCTCTAAAGAATGAGTTCAGATGGGGCTGGAGAGATAGTTCAAGAAATAAAGACTTGCTTTGCATGAGGCACCCCAGATGGTCTCCCCATGCCCGCCATCTTTGAGTGCAGAGCCAGGAGTGATCCCTGAGCACAGCCAGGTTAGCCCCCCAAAGAATAAGAGCAAAGATAATTATACTATCTAGAATTTTGAAAATTCATAACTGCTTTTGCATACAAAGTAATAAACTGTTAGATAATAGACAATTATTTGGATTTTATGTTAGCAAAATGTTTCACAGATTCAAATCTAACAATAAAACCAAACTAGAGACACTAATGATAGATAGCTTGAAAGTCATAAATTAGAACCATACAGCAAAACATAGAAGCATTTCATTGACAAGGCATATTTTAATGTGCATTAAATATGTTACATGCTTTAATTTTTAGGGATTTAAATTCTTTACAGTTGCAGACAGTATGATTCATTCTTTTTGGAACCTAGAACAATTATTTTTCTCATGTCTACTAGAGAGCTAGATCCTAAAGTTAAAAAGTAAAATTAAACTAAAGTGTTTCTTCTTTGGTTTAGTAAGAAAGCTTTAGGTTGTGGTCTTGTGGTTTTTTTTTTTTTTTTTTGGTAATATCTGAAATGTCTTAATATTTTAAAAGAACAAAAGAGAAGAAAATTAAGAAAAAAGAAAAAAGGGAGAGGAATGAAAAGTAGTCTTCTGTATATAGATGCTGAATGACTCAGTTGCTCAAAGTTCAATCATCTTTGAGGAAGCATTAGATGTCAACAGGCAGATGATAGTCTGATGCTCAAATTCCATACCCTAGTTCTATAATCCTAGACAGAGTCCTAGAATACTTGGGATTTGACAAATCTTTCATCTATATCAAACCCCAATCTCTTTCCTAGACCCTATATTGGATTGGGGTGCAGCTCACAAGCAGTAGAGCACATGCTTTGCATGCTAAAGGCCCTGAGTTCAATGTCCTGCACTACACCAGGTGACAAGACTTCTACAATTAAAAATAAAAATTACTGCCATCTTCAATCTATTTTATTTATCATAGAAATAAAAACACATTTAATAAAAAATATTAACTGTACTATTAAGGTGCTATAAACTGTGGGGTGAGGGTTTATGTGAAAAGAGAAGGGAATAAGCTCTTTCGTCCAGTTGTTTTCTCTGTTAGGAAATTTGTCTTGAGTACCACACTAGTGCAAAATGTTTAGGAAATTAAGTTCATTTTTTTCCAGAAATCAAAGAGAATAATCTAAAATAAAAAAAAATTTTATTCTATAGAAAACTAGCATTTTCCCAAAAATCCTAAAGATTTAAGGAGCGAGGAAAGAGATGACTGTCATTCATTGTATGTCATTCTGTCATTCATTATGTTTAATTCTGTCCTACACAGACAGTCCTAGACAGACTAAAATATAAGGTACATTCTCTCTTTACTCCCACCAAACAACCCCTAGCCCAGAAAAGAAAAAAGTGACCTCTTAAAATAGATGCAATATCTGATTATAAAAATGAGATTTTTTTTCTTAAAAAATCCATCACAGCCAATGCTGCCAAGAGAACAGAAGTGTGAAACAGAGAACCAAAAGGATCAAGGAGGGAGGGAGAGCGACTGAAGCTCTGTTCTCGCAGGGAAGGCAGCCAGGAGAGTCTCCACAAAAGTTGCAGACAGACAGCTGTGCTTTGGAGTTGTAACTTCTCACTGCTTGTCTCCCTGTTCAAAGAGATACTAGGCATCAGTTTCCATGTCTTTATTTAGAAACATTCACTTTGCCAATACTTAAGAGCACTTAAATGCACTTTTCCACATTTTCCATTATTGGTCTAATTTTATTGTCCTTTATAAGAAGCAAATGGAATTCTTCAAGAGAATTTCTTTTTTTTTTTTGGGGGGAGGGTGGGGGACCACACCCAGTGACGCTCAGGGGTTACTCCTGGCTATGCGCTCAGAAGTCGCTCCTGGCAGGCACGGGGGACCATATGGGAACCGGGGGATCGAACTGTGGTCCATCCTAGGCTAGGCAGCAGGCACCTTACCTCCTGCGCCACCTGAGGGAGAATTTCTAAATTGTTAACCAATCCAAAAGAGAAAAACCCTGCTTAGTTCCACTACGTTGTACCAACGTGAATGTATTGAGTCACAATCACACACAACCTTCTTCCTGCTAAAATAGAAGCATTCTTGAGCCTCCACAGGAGAATATTTAGTAGGACATTTTTGCATTAATCTTTTTTGTTTTTGTTTTCAGGTCACATTCAGCTATGCTCAGGGTTTACTCCTGGCTTAGTGCCAAAGGGCACTAAGTTATATAAATCATAAATGACTTTTATTTGCACCTGCTTTAAGATCCTACTTTCGCATTTCATAATTTTTTATTTTAATAGCATAAAATATTTCTTCATTTTATGGCATACAAATGTATCAGAACTTTTTTATTATTCAAACCACTCCATCTTGGATTAGTCTTTTCACTTTAGGATTTTTTTTTTTTTTTGGTTTAGGGTCACAACTGGCTGTGCTTAAGGGTTACTCCTGGCTCTGCATTTGGGTTCACTCTGGCAGGCTCAGGAGTATCAGTTGTTTATAAATTAAGTACCTTGCCCACTATACTATCATTCTAGCCCCACATCTTGTTTTTAAATGTCCCCCTTTTATAATAAAGTTGTTTTCCACAAAAATAAAAGCATAAACCATGCACTGACTCTTGTTTCCTAAATGTTTAAAATGTTCTCTACAGACCTCAAACCATCAAATGGAAAATTTTGTAACTAAGTTAAGTAACGATGTTAGATAACTAGCTACTGTCTGTGAGACTCCACATTATAGTTCTCCTTCCACTAGATCAAAAGGTGGTACATCAGTTTTTCCATAAAATGTCCCACAAGAATCTGAGGAGATGCTATTCCCAATTTCAGGAGGAGAAAAAGAGAAGAAATGACTTCTTAACTCAGGAGAGAATTAGTTCCAATTTCTTAGTTGACATGAACGCCCTCCCAAGCACTGCCAACAATGTGGGAAAGTTCATTCTGAGGGGTTTTTTACAGTAGTGTTAATTTTTATTACAATGATGTACAAAGTTGCTGCACCCCAGGACCACTAAAGTGCTCCAAAGCCCTCTACCATTGTCCCTATGTTTGTAATTACTTACCACATGACTCTCCAGCATCCTGATTATTGTGATTCTTAGATATGTGGACACAGTCTAAGACTCGTTACAATTATAACCCTCAACCTGGAGAGGACACACTTATAAAGTAGCACTCTGTGACAGAATGAAAATTGGTCCTAATAAATTTAGATTATCTCCAAACCATATTCTATTAAAATTTCTTATCTCTTGTATTTCGCTTTTTTTTGTTTGTTTGTTTTTGGCCACACCCAGCGGTGCTCAGGGGTTACTCCTGGCTGTCTGCTCAGAAATAGCTCCTGGCAGGCACGGAGGGCCATATGGGACACCGGGATTTGAACCAACCACCTTTGGTCCTGGATCGGCTGCTTGCAAGACAAACACCACTGTGCTATCTCTCCGGGCCCAAAATTTCTTATCTTTTATAAATAAGAAGTTACCTGTAAAATTTAAGCTAATTTTTACACACTGTATTTTCTTGATATACCAAACAAAATCTATTAAACAATGAAAATTTTATCACAATAGACTCCTTCAACAAAGAAAGAGTAAACCCATTAATGCTGTTCATATAAGTCCTTCAGAGTGCTGTTCTTGTTCTTTCCTGGAGAACTATCATTTTAAAGCAGGGAACTTATGGGATGCATGCTGGGACTAAAAGCAAAGTTTGGAAATGCAACATAACTAGACATTTTTCTGTCATTTTTGACATTTTCTCTGACATATTTCCTTTACAACTATTATACATTTTAATACAATTAAACACCTAAAATGCTATATCACTTTGTACTCTTGCATGCTAGGTGCTATCATGTGAGCCCTATAAATTAGCAATTATCTTCAATTAAATTGAAAGTGATTATACAATTTGCCACTGTAGAAGTGAGGTAACTATATGCATCAGTAATGCACATCAACTGTAAGAACTAACACTATTGTAAATGTGTGAATTGAACTATAATAGTTAAAGCCCATTTGTTTTTGTTTTTGTTTTCGTTTTTGTTTTTTGAGGCCACACCAGCAATGCTTAAGGCTTTCTCCTCACTCAGTGCTCAAGGATCACTTTTGTGGGGACCATATAGGCTCCCAGTGATTGAAACTGAGATGGTTGTGTGCAATTAAAGAGCCCCTATCTACTGTACTATCTCTCTGACTCCCTAATATTAAATTTTTTAATGAATTTCCTAAGGAGGTAGGTGAGGGTGGAAGGGAAAAGCAGGGCATTCGTTGGGGATGCTGACAATTGATGGTGCTTTTGGAGTTGGAACATTGCCCTGGAACTCTATTAAAAACATCATAAATTACTGAGCCTAAATAAAAATATGTCTAAATACTAAATAAATGAATAAATAAATAGAAACTCTCCCTGCATGCCAACAAGTCTTTCCTCAACAGTTAAAACTATCCAATCTAAGAAGTGTCCACTTTGAACAAATGAAGGAAGTTAAGAATGCCTGGCCCAAATTTTAGAGTATTAAGAACTTCAGAAATTCACTTACTTGGTTCATAGTAATCTACTATGGACACAGAAGCATCTTGTGTATTCGAAACCTTAAAGTTTCTCACTGCAGGAATATCAACACAAAACTGGGTTTCATTTACCTAAAAAGAAAAAAGAAAAAACCTTCTTAAAAGGGAACAGATAATATAAGATAATAAAGAAAAATGCTTTTCTTTTTCTTAAAAGAAATATTATGAAACAAAATGAAACACTCCTATGTGCTTAGTATTGTGGTAAGCCTTTTTTATTTTAATCAATGATCTCACTTTAAATCCTTACAAAACAGAATTGCTCTTACTTCCAGTTTATTAAAAGTGAAATTGAACATCTGAGTGTAGAAAAATAGCATGGATCCTACTTCCTCACCCACATCCCCGTCTCAGGGAGCACGCCCCACGAACTACTAAGAACTCACAGCAGCCATTTCCCTAGAGAAATAAATGTCCTCTGCTCTGGGAAGATACCTCAACTACCAGTGAGGCAACCCAAGAATTACCTAATTATTCACAATTCACCCTACAATCAATAGCTGAGATACATGGATATAAAAGGTCATTGATATCCTTTTATATCCAGCAAAGGTAGCTTATAATGATTTTTAAAGATAATAATTTGCAAGGCATCTAAGTTGATCTATTTTTTTAAATTTACCAATAGTCAGTAGTTAAAAGTCAAGTTAATGAGTCAAAATATATTGGTCATTCAAATTAAGACAATCATTAACAAAAACATCACAGATCCAGTACAAACTCCAAGATCAATTAATTTTTAATATGTATATTTAATTTGTTTTTCAAATTCCAATCAGGCCTATTTTACCAAGTAGTATTAAACGTATTAGTAAACTGCAAAATAATGTATAAACTCTAAATTAGTTTTAATCGTGTTTTTAAGCCCTAAAGCGTTGCCCCATTTGTTGGATCTCATTTACACCTTTGTTGATTGTTTGATTATCCACAAAGAGCTCCCAGAATGAGAAATTGATTCCCATCCTCTTGTCCCCTTTTGGGGAGAGATCTTGGTAATTTATCCGCACAAATAATCCACACAGACACAGACACAGACATAGACACAGACAGGAGGGTTAAGGGTTAAAAAGTTGGGAGAAGAGAGTCCTTTGTCAGCCTCCTGCTAGTTCCAAAACACACCAAGCTCCAGCCAACTCTGGCAAAAGACCTCGAAAACCTCGCTCCCAAACTACTTATTTGGCTCGACAGCACCCCCACCTGGAAGGTCAAGGTGGGACAACAGGCAAAGAATAATCCTATGGAAATAATTTCTTTTTTTTGTTTGTTTTGTTTTGTTTTGTTTTGTTTTTGAGTCACACCCGGCAGTGCTCAGGGGTTACTCCTGGCTCCATGCTCAGAAATTGCTCCTGGCAGGCACGGGGGACCAGATGGGGCACTGGGATTCGAACCGATGACCTTTTGCATGAAAGGCAAACGCCTTACCTCCATATATCTTAGGTATGTATGTTTTATATACATGTTATAAAGAAAGAATAGATAGAAGTTTTGAATTCATTCACCTTATTCAAATTTTATGCACCTTATTCTTGGATCAGTATATTTTCAAAGAGCAAAGGGTAAATAAAAGTTATATAATCATGCTGTGAAAGCATAAAGTTCTCAGAATATTATTCAATGAGTGAAGC
>PVKC010037384.1:0-12908 GCA_004027635.1 Crocidura indochinensis
CCACCAGCAGTGGATAAGAGTTCCTTTCTCTCCACATCCCCGCCAGCACTGATTATTCTCGTTCTTTGTGATGTGGGCCAATCTCTGTGGTGTGAGGTGGTATCTCATTGTTGTTTTGATTTGCATCTCCCTGATGATTAGTGACGAGGAGCATTTTTTCATGTGCCTTTTGGCCATTTGTATTTCTTTTTTATCAAAGTGTCTGTTTACAGTTATTTCTTATCGTCTGGATCAACCTTGCAAAAAAGGGTGGTTTTTATTCTGCACATTATTTTAACTTCAGTCAATGGAGATTTTATCTTCTCAAGCAGCTCGACAATTTAGAGTTGCAATAGCTTCAGAAATCATCCTTCTATACCTATCTAGAAAATATGAATCAGTTTCTCAGTGAATAGGGTTGAGGATGTCTCAGGTATAGGGTCTGGGAGGGCTCTTCCTGTTGATTTACTGAGAGTTTAGTAGAACTCATTATCTTCTATCTTCAAAGAGTGGTGAATGCTATTAGGGAAATTACTACACTAACAACTAGCATGACAATGTTAAAGAATGAGAGAAGTAGAATGCCTGTCGTGATACAGGCAGGGGTGGGGGAGGAGATGGTGGGAATGTTGCACTGGTGAAGGAGGGTGTTATTTTATGTATATATATTTAAATATACATATATCTAAATATATCCAAATAAATATATATACTTAGGTATATATAAGTATATATATATAGAACCTAACTACAAACATGTTTGTAATCTTGATTCTTAAATAAGCATATTTATTTTTAAAAAACCGACCAAACAAACAAAAAGTGAATTATTCCAAGTTATTCTATTTCACAGCACTGTACTGAGAATAACCCTGAGAGAAGGGTATTGAAATAGAAATGTCAGTATGTGTTGAAAGGAGAAAGGAAACAGAAAAACCGTTGAAGAGGTCCATTGTTAGAGAATTAGCTCCTTGATCCAAAAGCATTTGTGACTAATTTGTGACTAATCACAGCCCATTTATGGCCAGCACCATGTCTCATACATCTTAGGGGTTCAATAAATTTCCTGAATGAACTAAGGAACACAACCTTAGTTCATTCAGGAAATTTATTGAACACAACACAACTGTATTAACACAAGGTTAATATAGTCTTGGGATTGAAAAAGAAAGAAAACACAGCATTTGATTTGGCTATTCCATTTCCCAAGAAAGCCAATTTCCTTCTTGTGAAAAGCTCACAGTAGGTGGAAATTGAGTTGTGTGTTGCTCCCTGCCAACCAGTACTACTGTCCAGAACCCATAGCTGTAAGGTCACTTTCCTCACCCATCCTTGAATACCAGGCCAAGATGGCTTTCTGCCTAGGTGACTCTGGTGAAATTACTATGACAAGTTACTCGCCTGAAGACTAACCTAGTCTGAAGGAAGAGGCGGCCAATACTGTCATCTGAGGACTAAGCAATTATTGTCTGGACATTTGAGCCAATCTGTATTTTTTATTTCATGTGTAATTGGCGAGAAAATAGCAAAGACAAATTTAAATGCTTGCATCTCTAACCTTGTCACTATGTCTGAACACTCATTCATCATCATTATCTTGCATTCCTGCAGCCCGCAGACTTCATAGGAAAGCAAGCACTGAAACAGATTAAAGCCAAGGGTCTGAAACGGAGGCTGGTCTGCCTCACCTTGGCAGCGGACGACGTTGATCCAGAGGGAAATGAGAGCGTCTGGCATAAAGGCAAGGTGAGTGTGAGCCTCCAGCAGCCTTGTGCCAAAGAAACTCTCCCTGCATTTGGTTCCTTTCAATATTTTGCTATTTATTTTGTTGTGCTTTGTTATTAATTTGTCTGTGAGGGGGAATCGTGTGACCCACTCAATTTCTGAGCTGACATTCAAAAAACCAAAATCAATGAACAAAATAGGAAATACAAAACATTCATTTTTAAAAAGCATATAATTCTATATGTTTTGATTAAAGAGAATACACCAAGGCCTGGAAATACACAGTGCAATGAAGAGGATGTGATTTGGAGATAAAGTAGACTATTTATTTATCACATCCATTTGTGAACACCAGAAGAAAATGTATAAAGCGGTTAATATTCTGATTCAACTTCTCAGCAGAAGAATGTCTATTCTGACCACATACATAAACAGAAAAAATAATTTCCAAAAGAAATATAGATGTGATATTAAACAATAGAAGCATAGAAAGTAGTGAAAGGTGGAAACCATTTGGTTCATCAGAAAAAGTAAAATTATATTCTTTCTTTGGAATGTTACAATTCAATCCGTGTATTCAGAAGAAAAAAAAACAAGAATCCAATCATTTATCAGTTGACTTTAATTTCCTCCACTTGGTTTGTTTGTTTGGGGCTCACACCTACTGTTGCTCATGGGCTGCACCAAGCTCTGTGCTTGAGGATTATTCCTACGAGTGCTCAGAGAACTGTGCAGTGCCAGGACCCACTTGAGCCACAACCCTCTAAGCCATCTCTCTAGTCTGACCATGTATAATACCCAGTTTTGTTCAACATTTTGCTGGTGTTGTTCTGGTATTATTAGGTAAGTATGGAATACTTATTGGAGCATGAGGAAGGACAGAATCTTTTGGGTATATCACAAGAGTCGTTCCTTATTAATATTTTGCTTTGGGGCCACATCTGCCACATCTAGAGATGCTCATGTCTCACTTCTGCTTCTCATGTCTGGCAGGAATGTCTGGAAGGGATGAGGGGGTCATGTAAAATAGTGGGGATTGAACCTCTGTTTGCTCACTCAAGGAAAGTGTTTTACCCACTGTACTCTCTCTGTGGCCTCTGTTTTTCCTTATTGAATAGAACTGGGCTATTGCCCAATTAAACACTCAAAAATTTCATGCCAGGGTTGTTTTTTTTCTATTTATTGCAACCTACTTGATATTTGTATCTATCTCCTCCATTAGCAATAGAAATAGAGATGTGAAAAGCCAATGGTGTAAAACAAAATATATCTTTTGTTTATTAAAGAAATGACATTTTAGGTACTATGTGCTGGATATTTTTTTATTGGGTTCTTTCATCTAATTTTACACTACCTTCCAGTGTCAATTCCATTACAAGATGAAGGATTGGGCCTCAGAGAAGTTAAAACATTTACTTGAATTGGTACAGCTAGTGATTAACAGAGCTGCTCTCTGACCCAGGTGGAATCATACTTTGATAGACTTAGTTTTTTTTCTAAACCATGCTGAGTATTTCCGTTTTCCCCATTCCTGTTGTCTCACTGTGGATATTTGTCCTTATCCATACACCCACAGATGGACACTTAAAGCCAGCAGATTTTGTTGGCACTCAGACCATTTTTAAACACTTTTATCTTTGTGCCATTGTTTTTTTTTTTTTTAATATGGAACGCTTCACGAATTTGCATGTCATCCTTGCGCAGGGGCCATGCTAATCTTCTCTGTATTGTTCCAATTTTAGTATATGTGCTGCCAAAGTGAGCACTGTGCCATTGTTTTAAGATCAGCTGGCACCGTTTCCACTTTTATTTACCTCATGGTCTCCCCTTCTATCTTTTCTAAATCTCTAATTCAGTCTTCTTTTATTTCCTTTGTTCACTACTTCTTTGTCCTGCCCCACCCTGCCCTACTTTGTTTTTTTGTTGTTGTTGTTGTCAGTATGAAAAGGTGGGTTGTAGGCTTGGTTGTGGTGCTTACACAGGTTCTGGTTGAAGTATAGCTGTATGTCCTGGGTGCTCATACATGTGCTTGTTGGGGACTATACTCCTAACTACAGTGTTTGTTTTTATAAGGACATACTCTTAGTTACAAAGCTAAAGATCACACTACCTGTGTGGTAGTGCCAGGGGTTCTGTCGAGAAGTGTTTCAGGAAAGTGCTCATATCTATGGTGACACCTGTGCTGGAATGAATACCTCACACTTGCCACTCAGGTGCTTTTTGCTGTGGAGCCATTGTCATGGTCTGTTGGACCTCCATCCTATCTATTCTCTTTCTTCCATTCAGATCCTCTCACAATATGTTCTGGTAATCACTTTTGCCATTAACTGCTGCCTTATATAAGCCTCTCAGGGGCTATAAAACAAGTAATTGATGAACCTAGCCTCTAAATTTCTTTGTACTATTGTTTTTTTCTAGTCATATTGCTTTCACATTTTTTGTTTTGTTTTGTAATTTTCACTCTATTTTCATCCAACTTTCTTCTTTTATTTTCTTTTTCGTTTTGATCTTTGGGGCCACACCAAGTGGTACTCTGGACTTACTCTTGGCTCTGTGTTCAGGGAACTACACACTGTTCCACAGATGGAACTGGGATCAGCTATGTGCAAGGCAAGTGCCTTAATCTCTGTTCTATCTCTCTGACCCTTTCCTAGTCCCCTTACAGACTGACTCTGTCTCACTGGACCAATGAGAGCCTGAATTGGCAAGAGAAGGGCCATGGTGTGAGGTTCTGTTTGAAAGCCGCATCAGCCATGATGGACTCTATCCAGCTTTTAGCTACCACAATTGAAATTCTTCCAAATTAAGAAGTCTGGAAATATATGCTTTAAACTTGTATAGTCAGTTATACCTCAAAAAGCTAAGTTAAAAAAGAGCCATACACCCCAGTTAAAATTGTGTCCTTTGACATGACTCTACAAAGCTTATGTCATATTTTTATTTTTCTATTATGTATAATTTTCTTTTAGACTTATTGATCCAGTTGTACTCTCCTTTGTTAGTACTCTCTCTTTCTCTCACATTTCCTGGAATTGCTTTATTGGCTCTTTCATTCTCAGTGGGGTTATCTGAAGATGCTTATGATTCTCTTAGATCCTCTTTGTACTCTGGTATTGAACAAAATATGGTTTGATTTTACTTTCTGCCTTTATCTGGATTTACACTGACTTTATTATTTGATATCCTGTTCTTAAAAATACTTCCAGTGCTAGAGAACATGTAGTAATTGATTCAATTTTTCTTATCAAATGACTACTATTTTCTGGCAATAATGTAGGCATTTGAAATGTAGCAGAAAAAAATGAGAAGGTCTGTTCATGGAGTTTATATTTTAGGGGAAGAGGGAGAGATTGATAATGATCAGGATAAATAAACACATGTCAGTAAGTAATGAATGGCCTGGGAACAAATAAAATTCATTGAGAGGTGGGCAGAATTAAAGGGAAGGCTTCAAAATTAAATAAACTTTAATTCTTTTAAAATCAATGCATAGGGGACCGGGCAGTGGCACTGGAGGTAAGGTGCTTGCCTTGCCTGCGCTAACCTAGGACGGTCCGCGGTTTGATCCCCCGGTTTCCCATATGGTCCCCCAAGTCAGGAGCGACTTCTGAGCGCATAGCCAGGAGTAACCCCTGAGCATCACTGGGTGTGGCCCAAAAACCAAAAAAAAAATCAATGTATAAAGAACTGTAGAGATAGTTTAAAGGTTCGAACATATGCTTTATGCAGAAGCTCCAGGTTTAATTTTTTTTTTTTAGCTCTGCATGGTTCCCCAAGCAGTCACAGGAGCACCCCCTCAGCACTGTATGGTGTGCCACTGCTCACCCTCAAATCAAAGGATAAGGAATGAAGAAGTAAGGTTTAATTTCATTAGTATAAACAGAACTTTACTGATATAATTTGGAGTTGGAGGAAGGACATTTTGGGAGTCTGGGATATTTTCTTTCTTTGTAAACAAAAACCCAGGGACAGCCAAAGAATCACAATACATCATCCAAGTTAAATTGTTAGCTCCTTCAAGGCCATTTACCATGTTATCTTCTCAAGTCAGTTAGAGGAGTCTGTATGTCATATAATTAAGAGAGGAATGAGAAAAGACAAAAAAGAAATGGGACTGGTTTACATCTGTAAAAAGAAAACCCATGTTTGATTTCACAAAGAATATGAGAATTGGCTAGACAGAGTAAGGGAAAGATTATTCTGTGACTCACTGAGGGAACAAAAGGTAGCTGGAAGATTGCAAGTTAGACTACAAAATGGATGCTAGGAGAAAGAGATTTGGTATTAAGTCAAAGGTCTATACTTCTACACTTGCTCCAGGCCACTATTCCTACATTAGAGAGAAAGTAAGAGAGAAATGAGAATAACCAAGCAGAAGTCTAAGCATTTAAAAGATCTTTTTTAAAAATAGCACTTAAGGACCAGAGCATAGAGCAGATAGGACACTTGAATTGCATGCTACTGACACAGATTTGATCCCCACCACATATCCTCAAATACTTCTAGGAGTAATCCCTGAGTACAGAAACAGGAGTAAGCCCCAGGCACCACTGCCAGGTGTGGCCAACCCCAACCCCACAAGAGGAATTTCTGCTGGTCTGTTAAGAGAGGAAGAGGGCTGATGAGATATACAGTCTATGAAAGGGTTGCTGTGTGGCCCCAATATATAGAGATTTGGCAGAGAGATGCTCAGTAGAGTTTGCTTTCTCAAGATCCACAAGCAAGGGTGCTTACTCTCACAGGACTCTAATCACTGAGTTCTGATTTATAGACTGGACAATGAAATTTATGTTTCCAAGACAGTTTCTCAAGAAGTAATTATTATATTATTATTATATAATAAGAAGTATATTATATTATTATATAATAAGAAGTAATTATTATATTATAGTTTCTACCCTCTGGCTCCATCCCTACCTTCTTTCACTGAACTAGGACTGAAAGTAGGTGCATTAAGTCTTCTATACCTTTATAGTTTTTACCTGCCCAAGAGTCACATTGGTCAATAATGTGTTCACATTGATTGCTTTTTTTTGTTTTGTTTTTGGGCCACACCTAGCCACATTCAGGGGTTACTCCTAGCCCTGTGTTCAGAAATCGCTCCTGGCAAACTCTGGGAACCATAAAGGATGCCAGGATCCAACTCGGATTCTCCCTGTGTTGACCGTGTGCAAGGCAGATGCCCTACCGCTGTGCTATCTCTCTGTTTCCTTCACATTGCTTTTAAAAAAAAAAACAATAACAACTAATTCTCATTAGAATATGGCCAGACATGATATGGATAGCTTGATTTGGGATTTTAGGAAGGTGATTTAAAACTGGAATGGTAACAGTTGGAATCTGTATTTAGTGACATAAATATGTTAGCACCCAAAGACTAAAGATACTATGATTCAGGTGTAGCTGAAAGACCACTGAAGCTGATTAATGCCAGCTCCCTGTGCCAGAGAGAAGCTATGAGGATGGCCTGATGCTAAGTAGATAGAAGTCACTTTTAGATTTTAGGTTTTAGATCTCATGCTGCTTTCCCATTTAAAATAATAATGGTATTTTTTAAAACAATATGGTATGTTCCTGCTCATCCTGGAAAGTTTCATTTATTTCCTTTCTACCATTTCTTTCATTTATATCCTCCTAATTCCACTAATTCCATCAAAGAACTGAGCAATTCTTTATGGATTATGTTGGTTGCTTTTGCTATCCCCACTTGCAGTTTCTTATATCACTATGTGAATCTCTCAGCTAGGCTCTCTGCTGATTCTCTAGAAAGTCTGGCAAAATGTTTTGTACAGTAGAGCTAGAGAAGGTTTAAGTTACACTTTACTTACATGCTAGCTGTGATCAGGCACTGTTAAATACAATATAGATTCAGATAAAACCGTGACTACAGGTATGCTAGTAGCTAGTTTAATGCCTAACTATTTGACAGGACATTTTTAAACCCAACAAAAAAAAGTGACTAAATTTGAATTTGGCTTGTGAGGTTTGACTATTTAATCTCTATTATTGCATGCTAATTTGAAAAGAGAGATATTTATTTAAGTCTAAAATAAAAATATTCAGTCCTTCCTCCTATAAGGTCTCTTGATTTGAACAAAACCAGGTTTTGAAACATGACATGTTATTATTTTGAAATAAGATATTTTACAAAATACAGATGGATTTACTTTTCATAATTTATGAACTTTGAGTAATCAAAAATTATGCTTTCCTTCTGTTGCTTTTCCAAGATAGCATATGATAAAATGTTGGAATTGTGATGCTGGAGAAATAGCCCAGAGGGAAGGCACTTGCCTTGCCTATGGCCAACTCTGAGCACAGAGCCAGGAGTAAGCCCTAAGTACCATGGGGTGTGGCCTCCAAATAAACAAACAAAACATTGGGATTGTGAGTTGATTCTATTCTAGAGGAACAGAAAGAAGCTATGGCAGAGATCTAAGAGTGAGCGGTGCTTGTTTTTCAGGTGATTGGCAACACCACATCTGGATGCTATAGTTATAACATGCAGAAGAGCTTGGCCTTTGCTTATGTCCCCATCGAGCTAAGTAAAGTAGGACAACAAGTGGAAGTGGAACTCTTAGGCAAAAATTATCCAGCTGTCATCATTCAAGAACCCTTGGTACTGACAGAACCAACCAGGAACCGGCTTCTCAAAAAAGGTGGAAAGGGACAAATTTGAAAACCTTCAGCATTCAACTGAATTAAGGTTGCTATGGGACAATAGTAGACATCGATTTCTGGAGGATTAGGGGGAAATCAAGACCTCATTTCAAAATCATCTAAGTATATATTTAGAATTCAACCTTTCTGTTAGTCACCTTCGAAGCACAATAGAACAATGGGTAGGTGATTTTCATTGCTCTTTCAAAGAAACTTGAAATGGAATGTTATTATTTTCTTATATTATTGTTTGTACATTAGCATAACATTTATTTAGGTGGTTTAGATCTTTATAGGTGTGATCTTTATAACCAAATTAGAGGGCATTATATAATTTTAAGAATGTTGCATATGGTTCCTGGTAACTCAATAAATTATGTTTTATATAAAATGAATAAATATTGATGAGTTTCATTGAAGTGGTTTCTTATATGTGATTGTTAATAAAACATGGCTTTAATTTTGTATAATATAATCTATGATGAAAAATTTAAAGTTTAATATTGATATATTTTATTCAATACTCCCAAATATTTTTGATGACTTCCCTGAAAAAGTACCTTTATGGGATATTACTATTCTCCCTTCAAAGGTTGTTTTAAATGAGAAATGGCAAGAGAGAACAGTCTTTTCAAAGGAAGCAGCACTCGTAAACCTTTTGAAATGAAGCTGAAACATAAATAGATTGTGCCAGTACAAACACAGTTTGAATACTGAACACCTCTCTTTGGGAAAAAATTAATATGAGTTGACACCACATTGTGCAGTTCTGAATATCATTTCAGAAAGCATTTGACAAAGCAGGTCAAACAAGTGCTTAAGAGCTGTCAGAATTGCCCTTAGCTTTATGTACAGCAAGAAAAAAATCCATTTAGAAATAATCCCTTGATATACTTTTGGAAATTATTTGAGCAGGGTTAGCTGAATGCATAAAAATTGTAAAAGATAGCATATAATTTATAATTTATGTTATACACATATATTTGTTACATATTTATTGAATGTTCCCAAGATAATAAAAAACAGGAAGCATGATAAGTTTCTGTAATTAGAATAGATATTAGTTTCTTAGTTGAATTTTGAAAAGCTGAGACGTTTGTATTTTAAATGTTTCAAGAAGTAATTATATATTAGAATTCCTCTACATGCCATTCATTTCTCTTACATGAGAAAGGGAAGAAATTCCCTTGGTAACAAGCATTTCCTAAGCACCAAGACCACTTGCCCAGGTTCTAGTCTTTGACTGGGAATCAGGAAATTCTTGTCATTCTCAGCCGCTCCCTAGTACTATAACCTTTGGCTAAATTTCTTTTTTTTTTTTTTTTTTATATTTGGTGGTGTTGGTGGTGGTGGTGGTAGTGGTGGACATTATTCTTTTTGTTTTGTTTTTTAATATCTGTGATTCCTTCTTTGAGAAATATACTCATCCAGGTTCTTTTTATGCTACACTATCAGAAAGAAATAATAAAGAACAAATTTTTGACCATTCAGTTACAATAGACCAATAAACAGGACAAAGTGTTTAGATTAATATTAAACATTTAAAGAGCTTTTGCTCTGAGTGTAAACTGGTTTATTTCTTGGTTTCTGTCATAAATTGCTCTCAATTCTTTTATGTTGTATAGCAGCTACAGTGGGACGACCCAGTTATCTACTTTTATTGGTCCCTTTGGTGGTCTAGGTACCAGATCTGGCATCAGTCAGGTGACCAGTGATATACAACACACTTTAGCCATTCAATGATGAGCCAAGTTACCCAGATTTCCTTCCATGGAATTTGAATCATCACGAATTGAGATTAGTGTTAAAAGTCAAAGTTAGAAAGATGCTAGAAATATGTTTCTTAGGAAAAATGCTTGTTGTGCATATGGCTGACCCTATTTTGATTCCTGGCATCCCATATGGTCCCCTGAGTGCTGCTAGGGATAATTCCTGAACGTCGAGCTAGGAGTAACCCATGAGCATCTCTGTATGTGGCCCCAAAATGAAAGAAAGAAAAATTTATTTTGTTCAGGGTGTTATATGCAGTGCTAGAGCTCAAACCCAGGTTAGCTGTGTGCAATACAAGTACCCTACTTGCAGTGCTATCACTTTAACTCTTGACAGATAGTACATTGTACTGTTTTAGATTTTCCTGGTTATGAGGACTTGTAAAGGTGAGCTTGCAGTATTTATATTAAGTGTATTCCTGCTCAAATCAAGATTATATTCTTAAAGTGTTGGTGAAAAAAATTCATAGACCAGGGATAGCTTAATGGGATAAGCACATAAGTTAGCATGTGAGAGGCCTATGTTGAATTCCAGGTACCAGGTATCTATTGAGTACCTCTGGGAGTTATCTCTGAACATAGAGCTAGAGTAGCTTCTGGATATGGTCTAAAAGGTAAAGCAAAGAAAAAAACAAATTTATTTATGCTCATATTATGTCTGTCTTTGCAGAGATCAAGTCATCATAATTTTATTAAATACTTTTCTTCATTAAATAATTTTTATGTAGTAACTCAAAAAAAAAATAAGAAAGATGCTAGAAATAGACTCCTGGGACTTGTGGGTGATGAGATGATGTACCAATGCAAAAAACAAAACAAAACAAAAAAAAAAAAAAACCAGTTAGAGACCTGAAGTACAAGACTTGAATTCACAGATTCCAGGTTTCAGGTGAGAACCTAAACTCAAAAGAACTTGTCTGAAACCTGAAACCACAGATTTCCAGATAGTGATCTCGGCAATGGGAGAGATAATGGAAAGGAGCCAGGAGCCCCTGCGTGCTAACAGCAGACAGAGCTCTAGTGATGTGCGGAAACCCAAGTGTAGGACATGTATTCAAGACTAATGGTAAGTGATAGGCACCATCTTCCTTTGAGCAGGGAAAACTTTCTGTACTGCGTAAGCATTTCGCCATAAACAAGTTATCAAAACATTTATGGATGTTGTTATGATGCTAATCTGTGCTAACTAACTAATTTGTATCTTTCTCCTTTTCTGATTGTAAAGGTGACAGAACAAAGAAAGTTTTTTTTTTTAATATTCTGTAAGGGACATTTAAATAACAGGCAGTTTAGGTTCTGAAATTTTACTGAGAGGATTTAATTGAACCAAAAGAAAGGTTGATATTATTAGGAAATGCAGCAGCTGTGAAAGAAAGAAAAATTTAGCTACACAAATAGCATCTGAAAACTCAAAAAAAAAAAAAACAGAGAATCAAAAAGCAAGTAAATCTTACCCTCTTCTAATGCATCTTTTTTTGTGTGTGTGTGTGGTTTTTGGGTCACACCCGGCAGTGCTCAGGGGTTACTCCTGGCTCCATGCTCAGAAATTGCTCCTGGCAGGCACAGGGGACCATATGGGGCACCGGGATTCGAACCAATGACCTTTTGCATGAAAGGCAAACGCCCTACCTCCATGTTATCTTCCGGGCCCCCTTCTAATGCATCTGCATGCAAAAATGATCAACCTGACTTTGTCTCTCTTCCATTAATTTATCTTTAGACTAGCATATTTATAGCTGCAATTATAAATGATAACATGGCACACTACTTAATTATATTTTCTCCAGGTATAAAATTTGGATATGTTAATATACATGAAGTAGTGAGAGATGAGGTGGTAAAAGGGCTAGTTAGGTGCAGGGGCCAAGAGATAGTATGTATAGCAATTAGTGTGTAGACCTGGCATACACCTAACCTAGGCTTGATTCCTGGCACTACATCATTCCCCAACCTTGTTAGGTGCAGTCTTGGATAGCCAAGTACTGCTGGGGTGGCCCACATCCCTGACACTGCAGGTCCCAATAATGTCACATCCTAGAACCCTTACACTAAATCACTAGCCATATTGGCTAAGATTCTTCCTGTGGGACCACTATCCCTCCTAAGCATGCTTGGAAGCATTCCCCACTCCTTCCCCTCTCAATACCTCAAACATACAAAGAATTTAGATGAAAAGCTGGCAAATTTGCTTTTCCCAATTCTATCGCAGCCAAGTCCAGATTATATAATCATCAAACCTTTTCTGTATTTAAATTTCTCTAATAATTGTTCTTCTTAGTATTCATCTTTCTGCACATATTCACTTAGTGTTTATTGTAGACCAGACATCCAAGAAATAGGGGAGAAATACAGTCCCTCTTTTATGGAGTTTAAGGATGATCAAGAACAATCATTTAGATTGAAAAAAAGATCAATAGTGATCTTCCCTCAACCATTTCCTCAGTCCCCTTCCCCTAAGCCAAGAGTAGCCCCTGAGCGTCACTGGGTGTGGCTCAAAAACCAAAAAAAAAATAAAATAAAAAGAGAGAGAGAGAGAGAGAGAGAGAGAGAAGTAGCCTCTCCATCTCCTGTCTTACTCAAAGAAAGTCAGGATAAATAACTAGGATACTTGTCTTATATTGATAAAAATAATTCATAGATTAGCTTTTGATTGCCTTGAACTTTTTCACCAACAAGTAGTTACTTGTTCTATAGCAATAGATCAAGTAATATCAACACTTGTTATTGTCCAGCCACTTGTTTTTATTTGGGAAGTGAGACTCACAACCAGTGGAA
>PVKC010037385.1:0-13006 GCA_004027635.1 Crocidura indochinensis
CACACACACACACACACACACACACACATTAGATAAAGAGAGGCTGAGGCTAGAGTGATTATATAGCCAGTTGGTGCACTTACCTTGCACAAAGCCTTCCTAGGTTCAATCCCTAGCACCCCATGTGGTCTGCAGTAGTGAACCTTGAATGCAGAGCCAGAGCTAGAAGTCAGCTCTGAGCACTGCTGGATGTAGACCAAAAACCAAAACAGAAAGAAAAAAATAACTAAGGTACAGAGAAATAGTACAGGCGATTAAAGACCGTGCCTCTGGTGCCATAAAGATAGTATAAGTAGTAAGCTACTGACATAGCATATGTATATACAGGGTTTAATCCCCACAGTATATATGTTCCCTCTAGCATCAGGGGAGCTCTAAGTAGCACAAAGTCAGAACAAGTTCTGAGCACCATAGTGTGTAGGCTTTACAAGCAATTCTTAGCACCACCAAAAATCACTCTTGAGCACATAGCCAAAATAGATCCTGGTTCAAGTTCCTCAAAAAAGAAATGACAGAGACTGGGGCTGGGCGGTGGCGCTGGAGGTAAGGTGCCTGCGCTAACCTAGGACGGACCACGGTTCTATCCCCCGGGTCCCCATGTGGTCCCCCGTGCCTGCCAGGAGCAACTTCTGAGGGAATAGCCAGGAGTAACCACTGAGCGTCACCGGGTGTGGCCCAAAAACCAAAAAAAAAAAAAAAATGACAGAGAAAAAATTTCATCCAAAAGGATGTATGGACACTGCTATTAATTTTAACACTCAATACAATAGCTATGACTTGGAGTCAACCTATATTTCTAGCAACAAAAGAGCCTGAAGATGTGGTACATATATACAATGAAATACTACATAGCTATAAGGAATAATACAATCATGCAATTTGCAGCTATATGGATGAACTGGAAGATATTATGTTAAATGAAGTAAGTCGGAAGAAGGATAAATACAGAATAATATTACTATACGTGATGTTTAAAATAACTGTGTGAAGAATACAGTGGTAAGCGGAAGTTTCCTGGAACACACTTGACTCCAGAGTATATCAAGAAAAAGAAACTGAGTGAAAGAGAAGAAACACAGATATGAAAGGATAGGGGCCAGAGGCCAAGCAGTCTTGGGTGAATTTGTAGTATTAAAAAAGGACAGAACAAAATATCCAAGCCAAGGGCAACAACAATGGAATTAAGAGACTCAAACTTTAACAATCTAAACTGAAAATGGGCCTGTTATACTGATGACTTGGGGAATAATGTGATAGTATGGGATGCAGTTGGGGAACACTGGTGGAGAGAGGTAGACACTAGTGGTGGATTGGCCATGATTCATTGTATGTCTGAAGCCCAACTATGAAGGACTTTGAAAATCACAATGGTTTCAATAATATTAAAATAAAAAATATGACTTTAAAATAAATAGACAAAGACTGAATAAGCATCATAAAATTATGGTAAAATGATAAAAAAAGGTACATTGAAATAAATGTTAGAGCAATGCAAGTCTAAATTATGAGAAATAAACTTAGGGCAATTAAATGTTGTAATTTTATAAAACAAGATAAAACAAACAGTAAGAATGTGAAAAAAAGAGAAGAGTTATCTAATATAGGTGAGAATTAGTAATATCAATGTAAAGAAAATTTTACAAATGTTTCTCAAGAACATAAAAACAGACTGTCATATTATAAAACAACTGCCATTTGGGCATAATCAAGAGAAAATGAAATTGCTATTGCAGAAATCATTCTGCACTCTTATATTCAATATAGCATACTTTGCAGTATCCATGGCTAGGAAACAACCTATTTGTCCATGAACAGGTTCATAGAAAAGGTAAATATGTGCATACCTCACTTTATATTATGCACATTTATACTACACATATATACATAAAGATATATAAGGAGACAAAGATAAGCTAATACAACAGAAAAACATCTTTTCCTTAGTGTCTATATAAAGTGAGGAATCCAATGGAGGACAAAAGATATGACTTTCCAATAGTAAATCAAATGTTCAATGCCCTATGAATAAATTATACATTATGATAAATACAGTTAATTGATTTACTTTCTGCAGCAGTATCTTAAAGTACATTTTAATGTTATAAATTTTGAAAATATCCATTAACAACCAGTGATTTCTTTGGAAACGTTATACCTTATACTTGATTATTATACATTATACTTGTATTGATTATATTAATTAATTATATTAATTAATTATCATATAACCTGCAATAAACCTGTATAACATTATATATTATATCTGTATTTAAGCCAGTTTTGATAAAGGAAACTAAATCCACTAACTAAAATAAGATTTAAGTCCCCTCATATTTATTAAATTTTACATAAACATTTGGCCTTCTTTCTCTTAACACTTCTATTAAAACAAAACACAAAAATATGTAAATTCATTATTTGTCACATTCAATTTTTTATATTTTAACATGCAAATCTTTATACTTATCTCTTTGAAATATAAATCAAGAGAGATACCCTGTGTTCTAGTTTCTCCAAGGGAATTGGAGCAAGATATCAATGGGTTGCTTGCTCTATCTATTAAAATCATTTCTTGTCACAAATATACAGAAAATGCTTATTTCATCTTCAGGTAAAATTAAATAGAAAATCTAGATGGTCGACATTATTTATTTTCACTCCACTTTACATGTAAGTACTATTTATTGGGGCTGGAGAGATAACACAGCAGGTAAGGCTTTTGCCTTGTACCCGCTCTACCTGGATTTGATTCCTCGCATCCCATATGGTTCCCTGAGCCTGTCAGGAGTGATTTCTGCCAGGATTAACCCATGTATGGTCCAACAAACAAACAAAAAAGTACTGTATATTGAATTATGTTGAAGAAACTAAATTGTGACCTGCTTTTAGCATTGCCATAGACTTAAATAAAATGTAACAAACTTTTAACTTTGGTGCAATTTTTGCCCTTATCACATTTTTGTATAAAATTACTTCCCTTTGCTCATACTAAAATGTTAGAGAAAACAGATTATTGTGTTAACATCATTTAAAAATATTGTATCCAGAAAAAAGATAAAACAGTGGTAAGGTTATTAGAAATAATCAGTTTAGGAGCCGAAGAGATAGCATGAAGGTAGGACGTTTGCCTTTCATGCAAAAGGATGATGGTTTGAATCCTGGCATCCCATATGGTCCCCTGAGCCTGCCAGTAGCAATTTCTGAGAGTAGAGGCAGTAGACCCTTGAGCACAGCCAGTGTGACACAAAAACCAAAAAAAAAATAAATAAGATAAAATAAAATAAACCAAAAAAACAAAGAATCAGTTTACTAGCAATTTTTTTAAATGAGTCATCACTCTTTTGAATACTTACTTGAAATTTTGTGAATACCAATATTATGAACTTACTGATATTAAATACAATATAAAAGTAACTAAAATCCAAGAAGAAATTATGTTGATAGTTTTCTATGTATCTCGTGCTATTAGTTTGAGTTGTATATTGCATTTGATAATTCATAACACTTCTTGTGTTAATTATTCTTACTCCTGAAAGATACAAAGTTTAGATATTTCAACATTAAGTAAAATACTGATGATAATATAAACCAATATAAATTCATCTTTACTCAATACAAGTTTTTTGAAAATATTTTTATTATAACTTTAGTTAGATTTTTTGTTTTTGTTTTTTTTACCCATTATCATATGTAAGGGACATTTATATTCATTCCTTTCATTAATTAAATTATATATAAAATGTTATGACTTTAATAGTATTTTATTTTATTTGGTTATAAACTCATATTCAGTGTTGCTCAAGTCTTACTCTGACCCTGCGCTTAGAAATCTCTCCTAGTGGGACCGGGCGGTGGCGCTGGAGGTAAGGTGCCTGCCTTGCCTGCGCTAACCTAGGACTGACCGCGGTTTGATCTCCCGGTTTCCCATATGGTCCCCCAAGCCAGGAGCTACTTCTGAGCGCATAGTGAGGAGTAACCCCTGAGTGTCACCGGGTGTGACCCAAAAAAACAAAACAAAACAAAAAGAAATCTCTCCTAGTAGGGCTCAGGTGACTGACCATACAGGTTGGTACAGATTGAACCTGGGGTTAGCAGTGTGTAAGGGGAATGTCCTAACCACTGTACTGTTGTTCTGTCCCTCTATATAAATTTAAAATGAGAAACTAATGAGCATTTTTCAATAAATATGAATAACTATATAAAACACATGCCAATTTTATTACATTTTTATTACAATTTTTCTTACTAATTGTGTGTTTACTTCCAACAATATTCAGAGCTTAGTTGGTTTTGTGCTAAGAAATTATTCCTGTTAGGATAAGGGGACCATCTGAGTTAATGGGGATATGACTCAGATCAAAGCCTTAAAAAAATTCTGTCCATTGTTTTATTGCTCCAGATTTACATTACCTTTTTTAAAATAAATGTCATATTTAATTTATTTTATTATTAAATCTACTGTGACTTGGAAAGATTTTATAGAAAAAAACATTCACTATATAGCTACAATTTTATTCAAATATCCAATATATTTTTTAAATAAGTAACAGATGAAAACAAACTTTTTTTAATAAAAGTTGTGTATTTTTAGCTTTTATTAAGAATTTGTATATTACAGAATTCTGAGTAGTTTGCCAAGTTCCGGGAATCACTCAAGGTGATGAGACGATTGATGACAGAACAGTACAATAATTAAACACAATGGTTCCAACAGCTTCCTTTGCAGAGAAAATTGATGCCAGTCAAACCTGTAAACAACTGTATGAGTCTTTGATGGAGACTCATGCCAGTAGGGACAGACTCATTAAAAATTGTATAGCTCAAACCTCATCAGTAGTCAAAAGTCTCCGAGAAGAGAGAGAAAAGAATTTGTATAATTTAATGTTATTAAGGCAACTTAGAAAAGAACAGACAAAGTTGAAATGGATGCAGTCAGAACTAAATGTTGAAGAAGTGGTAAATGACCGGAGCTGGAAGGTGTTCAATGAACGCTGCTGATTTCATTTCAAGCCTCCAAAGAATGAATAGAAAGAAACTATTTATACAAGGACCGAGTCATCTCATAAGAGTTATATGCATGACAGATTTCAACAAGGTGGGTTTCTAAGGATTTCTAAGCCAATAATCCAAGACCTTTTGTGGATTTCAGCCCCACTTAACCAAGACCTCAAATATAAATAATTCTGATAATTATGAAGGAATCAACTGCTATTTTGTACCGATTCTGTAAAAATGATGTTTTGTAACTATTAAAATAATTTTTTGACTCAGTATAAAAAAAGAATTTGTATATTACATCAGGGAATTATTAAATATAAATGGGCATAATTTAACAAATATGCATATTATAACATGTAGATATAAGTACATTTACATGTATTTAATGACAAAATTATCTTAACAGCACATTTGAAACTAATTTAATGAACAAAGTAAAAAATAAATCATTAAAAAATAAATCACTTTTATATTTAAAATTAAGTATTTTTATTGGAGAGTTTTTAAATCTAAAAACAAAATACTAGCTTTAAATAACTTATAACCTCCAAAAGTTATGTGAACATCATAACATGTTCAATATGTAGATTAAAAAACTAAACGTTAAACAAACTCATAAGATCAGGTAGGTTGAAATTTAATAAGAAGCAACAGTTGAAAGTAACCTTAGATAATTATGCAGGATTTTGTTAAATTAAAATACATATGTGAGAGTACTGAAGATATGTCGGGTCAGGTAACTTAATTAATATCTTTTCTTAACCAAAATCACTACATTCACATTAGTAGACCAATAAATACACAGTTCTTTCTAAATTTGACATTCAGATGATCTCTTTCAAAGTTCAAAATGTGTAGGTGGATATTTACCTCATTATTGTAAAAAGCTTAATTTTGAAATTGTACTCTAGAACAATAAGCTTTATAATTAGCTGTATTGATATAGTTTTATATATGCACATATTTTATGCCAGTAGACAATATATAATAATAATAAATTTTGTATATAAGTTAACTGAATATAATAATGAAAGTTTCTTATGTTAAGTATATGTGGTTATATCATAAAATTTAATGTATCAAATTGCCTTGATATAATTTTATGATTTAGAAAATTAGAAAGATAATAAGTAACATATTGTAATACTAAATATTTTATTCTATAAGATAATTAAGATTACAGAAAAAGAAAGAGCAAAGTAGAGTGGCTGTAACTGCTGAAACTGTATTGTGACAATTAAATGGTACTGGATGGAAACACTCATTAACATTGCAAAAAAATTACTAAAAGAGTTCCTGAGGGACCAGAGCACAATTGATAGGACATTTACCTTGCATAAGACTAACCCAGGACTGATGTGGATTTGATCCACAGTATTTCTATGGTCCAAGAGCATGCAGGAGCAATTTC
The DNA here is from genome assembly GCA_004027635.1 of Crocidura indochinensis. NCBI lineage: Eukaryota > Metazoa > Chordata > Mammalia > Eulipotyphla > Soricidae > Crocidura > Crocidura indochinensis. The sequence continues at coordinate 6,410 of PVKC010037385.1, forward strand.
TGAGCAAAGAACCAGGATAACCCTTGAGTACAGCCAGTGTGGCCCAAAAACAAAAATAAAAAACAAACAAAAAGAGTGCCTTAGAGAAAAAATTTTTTTTTCAAAGACTGTCCTAGGCGGGAAACAAATGAGACTAAAAAGTATAAAGTAAGGAGGTGAGCACCAATAAAGGTTAGAAGTAATAGGGTAACAATATAGCCATGATCTGATGGTCTTGATAAGTCAACATTTGGTTAGTTCAGATATTTTCTCAGATGTAGGACTATACTTTGTCAACCATCCCAGGGTCCTCTCATACAGTGAAGTATTAATTGTGGAATAGAAAATAAATTATTCAAATTCACAATTCAGTAAACATAAATCTAGAGAATATCCAATAGGATCATTAGGCATAAAATTAGGTTGATTGATTAATTTGATCAGCTTTGATTCTATCTTCCCCATTTAATACACTAAAACTTTTAACAGTCCATACTCCAAACTCTGACTTGAAATCTGCTTCTTGAGGGCTTATCATGCAACAGATATATATTTTAAATGATACTTTTAAATACGGTGGTGAATTTAACTTTTTGTTTAGTACTTAAGTGAAGTTAACTGAAGAAAATGAACAGAGAAAGAAGGGAAGAAAAAAATGAACCAATAAAGGAACAAACGGAGGATGAAGGAAGGAAAAAAGGAAGAGATGGGTAGGTGAAATAACATGGAGGTAAGGTGTTTGCCTTGCATACAGAAGGATGGTGTTTCGAATCGTGGCATCCTATATGCCCCCCCCCCCCCGCTTCCGTGCCTGCCAGGGGCGAGTTCTGAGCATAGAGCCAGGAGTAATCCCTGAGTGCTGCAGGTGTGAACCCCCCAAAAAAAAGGGGGGGAAAGGAAAAGAAAAATATTAACAAAATTAGCAAATTGTATAAAATATAATTTTATGTCATGTTTTATATAATATATAAAGAGACAGAAGATAGGTAGGTAGATAATGGATAATTAGATAAAGATAGATGGGTAGGAAGATGATAGATCATAGATAGATGATGATGGTTGACAGATTATAGATAGATCGATGATAGATGAGATATAGATAGATAGTAGATAGATAGATGATAGACAATGATGATAGATAGATGATAGATAGATAGATAGATAGATAGATAGATAGATAGATAGATAGATAGATAGATAGATAGATGATAGAACATTGACAAGTGAAATTTATCCAAAGCTGACCAGGTATAATGGAGATTCAAACTGATCTGCCACAACAAGGCAATCATGCAATATGCTGTACTGCCTGTACTATCTCTAGTCTTTAGCTCAACAGTTTAAAGTCAATAATGTTAGGTACATCAACAAATAAAATTAAAATGTCATATGATCACTCATAAGAAGAGATAAATCTTTCATACCCAACTAGATTTTTTCACACTTCTATATTTTATTATTTTGAAATTTGCATTTAAGTCTATAATCTACTATTGGTTCATTTTGTTAAGGCTTGCATAGGTACCTTATATCATATATATATATATATATATGCTAAATGATAGTTATATCCATATATGCAATATATAATCATATATTATGATATATAATATATATTATATAATATACAGACAATTTTCTTATATAATATACAGACATAATTTTCTGAATCATTTTTGTCATTACTATGTTTGCTTCAAGTACTGACTTTTCTCTTGTCAAAGGTTAATTGATTGTAATCATGTGTCTCTTTAAGGGCTCCTGAAGAATAGAGATCTATTGATTAATTTAACTAATACCACAATAATTTAATTACTGTAGCATTATAATAAGTTTCAAATGCTCAATCAACTTTATGTCTCTTTAATACTAAGTTGGTATTCTGGTATTTTACATTTGCAGTCTTTAGAATCCTTAGAATTGTTGGTATCAATTAGATCTTTTTCTGTATCATTTTTATTGATATTTTATTTTTATTAAAATAAGAGGAAGTTTAATCTTGTCAATATTTAGTTTATCTATAAACACAATTTTAGTACATTGACACTGCTCTTTAAAATATTATTTTAGTAAATACATATCACCATTCATTTGTTCAAATTCATAGAATATATAACACCAATAGTGATTAAGAAAAATTTTGGATTTTGGTGGATTAAAGAGGCTAATAAAAATACTGTGAGGGTTTTTTTTGTTTTGTTTTTGTTTTGTTTTGTTTTGTTTTGTTTTGTTTTGTTTTTTGGGCCACACTTGGTGATGCTCAGGGGTTACTCCTGGCTATGTGCTCAGAAGTCAATCCTGGCTTGGGGGAAACATATGGGACACTGGGGGATCGAACCGCAGTCCGTCCTTGGCTAGCACTGGCAAGGCAGACACCTTATCTCTAGTGCCACTGTGCTGGCCCCAAAATACAGTGATTTTAAACAAATTTTCTCTTAATTTTGCAAAAAGTACAATGAAGATCTCAAAAGAAAATTAAAGTTATAAATTTTGAAAAGAAAATCTTTCTGTCACATATCTAATTGTAAATAAGGCAATGATGAAAAACATATGCTTATTAATGAAAATATTAGTGAATTTAAAGCAAGGGCATATATATATATTGAGATATGTCTGAAGTGGTCTTACTTATAGTCTCAAAAATATACATCCATATTTTATTCTCAAGATCAATGAATATTTCCTATGTAACTTAAGAGATTCCTTAACCTGTATGAAATAAATTAAGACTCTTAAGAAAAGGAGAGCATTCTTGATTACTCATACAGTCAGTTATACTAAGAAGCAGAAGTTATGGTGATGTGTTTATAGATGTGTATCAAAGAATATAAATAACTAGAAGAAGTTGAAAGAGCATCCAAAAAATACAGTTTTATTAATAACTTGATATTGAACTCCGGAACACTTAAAATTCCTTTTTCTTAGCCTACATTATTCTTAATGGTGAAAAACATCCTAATAGCAATAAAAAAAATGTTTCACTAAGGTCAGACACTAGGCAAGGATGTCCACTGTCTTCACTCTTATTCAACATCAGCTAGCAATTAGCAATCATATAAGAGAAGGAAATAAAAAGAATCAAAATTGGATAAGAGTAAGTCAAGCTATCTCTATTTGCAAAAGACATGATGATATACATGAAATACATTAAAGATTCCACAGAAAAGCTCCTAGAAACAACAAACCAATACAGCAAAATGGCAGGCAACAAAGTCACTACACAAAAGACAGTTACGTTCCTTAATACAAATAACAACTCAGAGGAGAAAAAGATCAAAGAATCTATCCAATTTAAATAGTGTTTCAGACTATTAAATACCAAGGAGTCAACCTAACAAGGAAAGTAAGAGACTTATAACACAGAAACTTCAAAAATTTAAGAAATTAAAGAAGACATAGGAAACGGAAGAAGATTCCATGCTAATGGATTGAAAAAATCAGTATCATCAAAAGAAACCTTACCTAAACTTACTTAAACGATCTTATCTAAACTACTATATAGATTCAGTGCACTCCCTATTCAAATTCAGATAACATTCTTCAAATACTTAGAATAATCAATTATAAAGTTAGTGTGGAACCTAAAAGAACTAACATAGCCAAATCAGTATTGAAAACAAGAAACTGGGAAGCATCTCAATTTGAAGTTCTACTACAAAACCATTGTGATCAAAACAGCATGATATTGGAACAAAAACATTACTATCATATCATATGCCCATGTTTTCAGTTTGTTTTTGTCAAAGAAACCTGAATACTCAAGACCCATTGCATGATTCTTCATGGTGTGGACTCATTTTCTAGTATTCATTGCTATAATATTTAGTATTCTAAAATTGAAAACTACAATTTTTGTTAAAGAATTCTCTATGAACAATTTAGCTCAGGAAGTCTTTCTTCAGCAAAGTTTACCCTCACCGATTATGATTTGCCTAGGAGTTGGAAATCCTTTTAATCTAACTTTTCGGCTTTACTTATTCATTAATTAATATGTGCTCTGATCCATTTCACCCAGGTCAATATTTCAACTGCAACCTATGGATTGATCTTCATTGTGTGTGTGTGTTCTGTGTGTGTGTATGTGTGTGTGTACTTCTACATCTGCTAATGTCCATCTGTATTGTACATAATGCCTGTCTATGTTGTATATAGTCCTTCGCCCTGTAATGTAAAATCCTTTCTTTTTCCCCTCCGCTGTTTACCACTTTACAAATACTTTTCCTGTCTTTTCACTCTTATCCCTGATCTGTTATTTCTTGATGTTTAACTCTTTTTACTCTCTATTCTTAACTCATCCGGAACCAGACATTCACTCCACCCCAACCAGCTGCCAGCCAGCTCCAAAAATGAGGAACAGTCTCCCAGTTTGCCTTGTCTCAACATAGGGAAAAGCTACCTTCACCACAGCTGCTGATTTACTCTCAGTGACCCCTTTTCTCCCACCTCCCTTCACTGTGCACTGTTGCTCTCTACCAAATTTGGCCTTTATAAAGCTCTCTGCTCAAGGACATTTCCAGATTCAATACTGCTGGGAGCCATTTTTCAGAATCCACAAGACCACACTTCAGGCTGAAACTGTGTCCCAGATTTTATACCTCCCCCCAGATAAATTCAAAATACTTAAATGGCATTTGTATATTTCCTTTGTATCTTTTAGATGTATTTTCTTAACAGGTATAAATCTTATTGTGTATTTCCTTATTTAGATGTAGTTTCTCCCCATCTCGTTATTTTTTTAAGTAGGAATTAATTTTAGTAGATAATTTTCTCTTGGGTTCTGAGTGCATGTTTAAATCAGGTTGTTAGGTATTGTTTAACTTATTATTTTTATCCCCAGAGCACCTGGAATACCATATGGCATTGTACTTTTTTGCATGGGAACAGTAAAATATGAAAATCTTAAGTATAGAAAGGAGTTTTTATCAAATAGGGTTAGGAAATAATAAATTTTATATTATAGGGGAGACTTTTACCCTGAACATTTGTCATAATGACTTGATTTATGCTTCAGTTGATCAAACATCAGCTGTTCACCCCTGAACATTGCATCCCATCTTTGGAACTGGTCTGGTATTCTGCATCATTACCAGGAATCAAACTTCTACCGAGGAAGGCCCTAATGCTGCCCTGGCACTGAATTGCTCCAGGGTGAATGTATATGACACCCTGAAGACTTGGAAACAGCAACAACTCAGAAGTCGCTCCTGGCAGGCACGGGGGACTATATGGGAACCGGGGGATCGAACCGTGGTCCGTCCAAGGCTAGCGTGGTAAGGCAGGCACCTTACCTGCAGCGCCACCGCCCAGCCCCAACACCTTGCTTTTCAAGGTGGGTTTCACTGCTTTGACACCAAACGGTGAGATGAAACCAGAAGATGTACTGTGACACAATGACTTCGACATAGGATCAGTGGAAAAAACAAGATTTCTAATTACAGGATCCTGACTGCTACAAATATGATTGAGAAGAACTTTTTCTGGTACCCTGAAGAAAAGCTTTGATATTAGAAAACTTACTATGGCCAGAGCCTGTAGCTCGTTTTATGGCCGGATACTTCATAGGTAGGAATACCCTGTAGGAAAAACAAAGGTTTTTCTTTCTATTTTTCCCAACTTTTGCTGCACCTATGCAAAGACTGCTACCCTTTTAATCTTTTAGATAGGGGTTTCTTTATAGAACTTTGGGACGTGAATGAGTTTGTTTTAACTAATATTCTTCATTTTTTATAAAATTAAGAAGAAAAAGTAGAAAGAAAATGGGTGCCAGAGACCAAGTAGTCTCAAGTGCATTGGTGAAGATAAAAAGGACAGAATTAAATATCCAACTCAAAGTCAATAATAATAGAATCAAGAGACCCGAATTGTAACACCTAAACTTATAATGGTTCTATTATATGGGCAGGCCAGGGGGCAAAAGTGGTGGTATAGGATGCACATTGGGAATATTGGTGGAGGAATGTTGACACTGGTAGAGGAAATGGCTCTGATTCACTGAGTCTGAAATTCAACTATGAAGGACATTGTAAAAGAGATGGTTTTAATGAAATGAAATTTAAAAAGATTCTTTAAGTCACTACATTTGTGGCAATTTACAGACACAGGATAAAATGCAATGCATTACAAATAAGCAACTTTTTAAGTATCACATGAAATATATCAAATTTATTTACACAGGATGTAGTGTTTTTTTTTTCTTCATTTTTTTTTGTTTGTTTCTGAGCCATACCTGGTGACAATCTGGGGTTACTCCTGGCTATGGGCTCAGAAATTGCTCCTGTTTGAAGGACCATCTGGGACGCTGGGGACTGAACTGACACATGTCCTAGGTCAGCCACGTGCAAGACAAACACTACTGCTGCGCTATCGCTCGACCCCAGATGTAGTGTTCTTTTACTTTTCTCAATGAATTTTTGAAGTTCAAATTAAAATAATAAGAATATATCTGCTTATTTATTAGGACAGGGCTTAAGTTAAAAGTACCTTTTGCTAAAAGTACAACCTAATGGCTTAGAACTAAAGAAAATTATCCCATCGCAGTGTTGGACACTACAAATCCAAAATTAAGATTTGGGCAGAGACATATTTCATTTAGTCTGTAGGAAACAAATCTTCCCTTAA